>PVHX01016897.1:0-41740 GCA_004024805.1 Geosciurus inauris
GGACTATGGCCTTCTCTTCCTGTACCCAACCCCTCCCCTTCCTGACCGGGTTTTCTTGAAATTCTCTAAGCACGGAATCTCCGGCGCCATTTCTCCCGACCCGCTCTGATGGACGGGGAAATGGTCCGAGGGCTCGCCTTCCAATAAAGCCTTGCCGAGTGGCTTAATTCATCTTCTCCTGGTCCTGTGAATTTTACAAATATAGTCAAAAAAAGTCAAGAAACAGCTGATGATGGCCTAAGTTAGGACATTAACAATGGAAAATTAAGGCAGATGAAGGTTCAGAGATTCAACAAAAACTGAGTGCTTGACGTAAATCAGAAATTGTTCTAGGTATTATATATACAGCAGAAAAAAAAGAGAAAACATGTTTTTATCTTTGTAGAGGATATATAGCATTAATATGAGACAAAAATAAGCATATTAATTAAAAATGTGTGTGTGTGTGTGTGAAGTGAGAGAGAGAGAGAGAGAGAAGAGTGAGAATGAGACAGTGTTAAATATGTTGGAGGAAAAATCAATGAAGGATTAGGAAGTATCTGGTGTATGACGAGATTAAATTATTTGAGAAGGATTCATTGAAAAAGTAAAATATTACTGAGAATATAAACCCATCAATGTTGCAATTTCTCCGTTCTCCATCATCTCTTGAACATCACTCAGCAAATTTTACTCCCACCTCTCCACAGAATCCTAGAATATTACTGAGAAAGTAATATTTAGATGAGAATTCTAGCCAATGCAGTTATCTGGGGCAAGGTGATCCTGGCTTAAGGTAATGCCAATAGATGTACCAAAGCATGTGCTTCCAGTATTCCAGGAGCAGCAAGAGAGTCACTATGACTGGAAGGGAGGAAGCATGGGGAGAATTATGAGGCAGTAAGTTAGGTGAGAAGTTGGATGTCAGATTATTTCAAACTTTGTGTATTCTTATAAGAACTTTTTCTCTGAGATGGAGAACCATTAGAGGGTTTTGAACAATAGAGAGAAATATGCACATTATGCTTATTAGAATCATTCTGAATGATACAAGGATAGACCATGGGGGCCAATGGTAAAAACAAAACACTTAGAAGAATATTATAATAGTCCACTTGTCCTATAGAGATGCTTAGAAACTGTGTGGTAGCAGTGGAAATACAGAAAAATCATCAGTTTTTCTGGAAATATTCTGAAGGAAACAATAGGATTTTCTGTGACAGTTGGATATGAGATTTGAGAAATATAAAGGATATCTTCAGAAGACAGAGTGGCTATTGACATGGGACAAGTTCCAGAAGGAGAAAATCTGGGAAAGGTAAATATCAGGAGTTTAGTTTTACATGGTTAAGTTTGATGTGGATGTTAACACATCTAAGAAGGAAATCCAACAAGTCTGGAGTTTAGAGAAGAAGTAAGATCTTGAGAGAAATTTGGCAGGTTTCAGTTTATAGATGACATCACCAAGAGAATAATATTGACAGAATAAAGGTCCAACTGCTGAAACCTGGAATATTCCAACACTAAGAGGTTAAAAAGATTAGTAAAAACAATTAAAAGGCTGAGAAGAAGTACTACGGAGGTACAGTGTCTTAGAAGCCAGCAGAAGAAAATATATCTAGGTGGAAACAGTAATCAACTGAATCAAATGCTGCTGATAATTCAAGAAGGAAGTCTAAGAGTTAACCTTGGATTAAACAATGTAGCAATCTTTGCTGACCTTGTCAGGAAGAGATTCTGTGGAGAGGTGGGAGTGAAGTCTTCCTAATTATGTTCAAAAGACAATGGGGAGAGAAAGAACACATTCGCTAAAGAGTTTTACATTAACGGAGCTCCAAGGCAATGTCAAATGGGAGAAAGATTTTGAAAAGACAAAGAAAAAGTGTTTTGTGATTGCCTACCACTCCCCCAACAAAATTAGTTCATTTGTCTCCACTTATTATGCCACACATGTATAAAGAAGGTATAGAAAGATATATTGTTCACATAATAGTACTCCCTAGGGAGAACAGGGAAAGAACAAAAGCTTGAACAAAATGAAGGACGTTTGTTTTTATTGTGAGTAAGGAATGGGCTAAAGTAAGGGCTCCCATGTGAGCTAGAGTTTGTGTGATTTGAAGTTCAACCTAATGGAAAGGCAAGAAGAACAAGGGCTTACTTATTGGCTTTCACAGCAGTGGTAAAGAGGAAGAGGAGTGATGGAGTTTGAGGATTGTCCAGTTATCAAACCTCAAAAATGGAACCAGAAAGTAACAGAAAGTCGTTGACAAATTCTTGATGGGGTTATAGAGAAGAGGTAAAGACTAGTTTGGATACTGAGAACTGAATTGCTGTTTAACCAAGACAGGAAGCACACAATGGATCCCATCCAGAAATGTCTGCTGATTCAGATCATAGGAAGAAGCAAGAAGAGTGGAAAGAGAAAAAGCAAACAGTTAAAATAGAGCAGTAAATACTGGTGTGAATTTGGGGATTTGATTTTTGAGGCAATATCCTTCTAGTCTGTTTGTCTGCTTGGAAAATGGTAAATGCAAGAAAAGGAAGTTTGGGGTGTTGATACTGCAGTTGCTTGTGAGTTCTGCTTCCTCACATGCTGAAGTATAACATTAGAGAAGCACACCAAGGCAAGCATTTAAATAGGGTTTATTTAAAAAGGGGTAAAAGACTTCTCCCAGGAGGGAGAAGGGGACCATAGCTGGTATCCTGGTATTCCAAAAAGTACACGTGCTTTGCCTTTTTATATGTCCTAGGCTTCCTTTGTTCTCCTGCTCTCTTCCCCTTATCTCTGTCCTTTCTGCCTACATGACCAGGCCCAGGAGATGCTCAATGGGATGGCCAAAAAGGTGAAAAGCACATGGGTACGGGGAAGGGCCCAGGTAGAATGATTTGGGCAGGAAGGGGGATGTAATTAACTACTCCCTATAGAGAGAGAGAATCCCTGGGACAGGTTACCTTAGCAACAGGTTGGAATAGGGGCAGGTTATTCTGATAATAGCAGAGGAAGTGCTATGAAGGCATTAGCATTTCATTACCTTTCCAACTTCCCAGAACCAAATTGGCCTCCTTGATCTGATCTGACTTGACCTGACTTGATTAACCTATCTACACTGACTGCCTGTCTAATTCTCGCTTCATTTCCTCCTCTAATTTTAGAAACTCCTTACTGCTGTAAGGAAATGGGACAAAGACTGCTTGGCTTCTTCTAGCTGAGAGGGGGTGATGTGTAAGGTAGGGCAAGCAGCTTGGAGTTGCCTTTTTAGAAGTTGGGTCAGGTCAAGTCTGGTTGGAGAAGAACAGGTTGTAAAGTCATCTAGGGTCGGTGCTTCTATAAGAGAGAAACAGAGACATGAGTACTGGAATTAACATAAAATAAATATTGCAGCTTCTGGAACATGTCAATGAATATCATGAAGATGACGAAAGTCAATAAATGATCTCTCACCAGGAGATGTAAGGGCTGAGAATTTGTCCCCATAACAAGGCTGGAGAAGACAAGGCATATAAAAACAATATTTAATTTTTAATATCACAGATGTTTATCCTCATAAAATGTAGTTAAGCTATTAAATGTTATCTGATTTTGTAAAAGATCTTTTTATTGGTATGACTTCTGTGTTTAGTAGAGATCCCTTTATTGTGGTACTTAGGGCTAGATAATTATACTAGCAAACATTAAGTCTACCTGTGTAGGTTAGGAAGATCGGTAGGCCATAAACTGACTAAAAACTTCTGACTCTGGCAGTTTCTCTTAATAATTATCAGACATTCCTGCTAAGAATCTCTCCTTTGTAGCCTCCAGTCTTATTTATTTTTGAAGGCTAATACAAGTGTATGTTAAGTTACAGTAAACTATTTTTTAAATGCCCAGCAATGGCTGTGTTTTTGTTTAACTGTTTTTGCTAGATGTTTAAGATGCAGCAGGTCAAATTGACTTTTGTTCCTATCTATTGTTAAGAGTCAGATGAGTTCCCATGGGAGTCACTCTTGGGGAACTTGAGAGCAGCTTCTTAGCTCTGCTAATGCCATTTGCGCTAAGATGGGTTGAGGTCTCCATGACAATGTGGTTTTTCTTGGAAGCATGAGGGATGTCTCTCTTCTCCATTTACCCTCCTCTTCATAGCAAGTGCACCGATTGGCTTTCAGTTCTCTAGTAGTCTCATTAATCTCCCTGGTTAGGAGGTTATGTGGCCCAGAGTTGTAAACTTGTTAGAAAAGTTCCCTTGTTCAGGCTGACTCAGAGGGCAAGAGCCCAATACTGGTTTTCTTGGCCCTGTTAATTTAACTTTAATTTTTAAGTCTTGATCTTAGACAACCAGCAAGCCAATCTCACCAGTCTTAAAGTAAGGGTACTGGGAAATGTCTATCTGTCCTGTAGGTGATGGCTTATTTATCTTAAATTAACCTGGGTTGTGTGTTCCTGAGGCAGTACCTCTGCAAACATTACCAGGAAAGAGTCATAGAGTTTAAAAAAAACACAAAATGAAATTAACAAGAGTAAAAATATATTTAGTTTTTGTAATAGCTATGTTGAATTTTGGCTGAGTTATACATTATATCCCCTGTTTAAGTTCCTAGTAATCTTTACAAAAAAATCAATCTTTTTTTTAAATGAACTGAAGTCTGGACTACTTTGAAGTCATTTTAACATGTAGTAAGGTGGGAGACAGACCCTTATCTCAGGTAAAGCAGGGCTCCTCACAAATCTTAGGTAAAGTGTTGTATTTCTGGAGTTGATCTTTGTTTCTTAAATATCATTTTAGAAAGCTTACACATATTGTTACTTGAGTCCACATGAATGTTAGCTAACACAATATGATATTACATCTAAAACATGAATTATAGAAAAGCTGAGAGGGCTTTTAACTTTACTTTTGTGTGGAAAAGTAGCTAAATGTTTTCATGTCTCACAATATTAAAACTTTAAACAGATATGGCCTTCATTTACTTAAAAATACATTTAAATATAACCCCAGTGTAAAAAGTAACATAAAACTTTATATATGTTACTGATAACTGGTTCAGTTATGGAACATTAAATGATATAAATAAATCCTCAATAAAATTTGTTATCCTTATAAGTCTAAAATTACCATACAACTTTAGTTTGGAGAACTAGGTATAATGCTCTTTAGTTTGGAGAGCTTGATATAATGTCCTTATAAAACTTTTACTTTAAAGACTTGCATACCTGGAAGATATGAACACATTTAATATACAAATAGGAGTAATAGCACCATAATTATATTGCTATTGTTATATTAACCAAGTTTAGCTCTTAAAGAAAAGTCTAGACTCTGTAATGTAGTACAGCACTCCAAAATAACAGTTTAACCACAGTTGTATAAACCTTAATTTCTTTGAGATTAGTTGCTCTATAGTGTAAGACTTAAGACACCATGTTACTAAATTAATGTTAAGAAATCCTTGTCATTTTAACATATAGATTAAACTTTGGCTTATATCAGTATATTAACATTTGACCTTCGGGAAAAAATTTAGTTTTGACTGATTGTTCTATATATGTGTGTGTGTGTGTGTGTGTGTGTATGTGTGTATTATATATAAAACCAACTTATTACATACAAACTTGAAATTTGTTCTTTACTTACACAGACATTCTTTATCACTTACTTGAACCCTCTTATTTTATCACAACGTTCTTATCCAGAAACACTTTCTTTTCCTTCTATTAAATATAGTTTTCAAACCTAGAACCTTCTAATTTCTTTTTTTATCTGTTAACCCTTTTTCTGTTCACATTCTGAAACAATCCTTGTAAATTTTTGAATTTAGACAAATTAAAACTCCATTTTAATGAGAAGAAATACTTTATGTTATTTACAGTACTCTAATGGAAACAGTTGAAACTTTTGGGCCATCATATGTAGAAATCTTCAATAAACCTTTGTATATAGAATCATATCTCTTTACCATTTTATGAAAACACAATATTTCGGCTTACAGAATTATACCTGTTGGGACATTTAATTTAGTAACCTTGTTTTTAGTGATGACAAAGTAATTTTAAACCATTTTTTTAATTTACCATTTATGAGAACACCAATAATGTTACCCTATGGAATTCAAGGAGTTAAAAGGACTTGATGTTAAATTTAACAGTTGGCATTTTAACTGTAAATTAATCGTATGTCTAACAAACACATTTATGAGTAATACCATGTCAAATCTAATTTACTTACTTTTATTATAAAAACTAAGATATTAGACAAGTGTATTGAACAATATTAGCCATTTCTCCCTTGTTGAAGAAAAGTCCTAGAAACAATGGATATTAGACATTTTACAGACATTAACATTTTATTAGTTCTTTGACCACCTGGAAGGACTTGTGAGTTAAGTAATTTTAAGAACATCTTTACTTTTATTTGTGTACCCAATTTAAATTAAAGGTAGTTGGATCCACATTTTTAGATTTTAATTTATGAGCACTCATTATCTATGCCAATTTTGATATCATGTACATGATATATGGACATATGCACATATATACATAGAACACATAACACAAGTATGCACACATAACACAATAGCAAAGGCCTTATAGCTTCTTGCAGGTGAATTTCCATTGCAATGTTACAAATGTTAAAAAAATTTCCATCATTGAATAAAAAGTAGTACTGATCAGAAAAACATTAACCTATATGTGTAGGATTAAAATCATGAGCTCAAAAAATATATACAGAACTTATGAAAAAGCAAGAGTCCTAGAAAAACTGATGTGGCCAGTAACTATTTTAGTAAAGTACCATACAATTTTGATTCGGGCTAGCTAAATTAAAAGACAATTTTTCTTTTTTTTTTCCCCCCTTGGGTCTCAGACTGTTCTCCTACTGAGTCTGCAGGCTTCTTCCATTTACATTTCAATGTAAGTCCTGGCTGAGATCTGGATGGAGCTGGGGAAAATTGCTTTTCTGAGTAGAAGCCTCATGCCTAAGGCATTTTAACAGTTTTCTTCTCTAGTTGGTAATTGGATAGATTTTGGATGAAAATTATGATACCTTACTTTTCAGTGCTTCTGAGAACAAGCTACTATATTAAGCTCTTTACTGAGATAAGCTATTGGCTGTTAATCAAATCTGTTCTTTTGTGTGACCATACCTAGGGCTCTTCCTCCTTTCTCAATGACAAACAGATTGAATCTTGCTCCACAGGTAAGCTGAGGACAGGGGCTCAAAATAAGGCACTATTTTAATGTCTTAAAGTCTTCCAAAGCCTGCTCATAACTCAGAGGAGAGTAAACTTTTTGGTAATAGGCTGTTCAGATATTTCCCCAAGAGGTCTAGGGTAAGAGGTGAGAACAGAGAACCTAGCCTTAGTCTCCAAGAGGAAATTGACCTCTTGGCTCCCTACAGAAAAGCAGGAGAAGAATTCCTGGGGCTTATATGGTGATTGGAGTTACGGGAGCCATTAGAATTGATTTAGGGCTCTGTTGGACCTCTGTGGAGTAAGTTGGCCTTCTTTTTTCCACCTAGGAAGCTTATTCCTCCTGGGGCCAAGACAAGCACTTTAGTATTTTTCTGTCTTTACATTCTTTCTTCCTTCCCATCCCCATCTATATTATGAAAAAAGTGGAAGTTGTAAGCTACAGGATGTCACCTAAGGATTGATCATGGGCATATTCCAATTTTTGTAATTTCCTCTGAATGTCTGGAGCCAACTCAATGACAAATTTATCCTTTAAAAGTGGGTGGCCCTCTATGGATTCAGGATTTAGGGTAGTGTGTTTTTTATTGTTTCCCTGAGTCTTTTCATGAAAAAAGCACTACTTTCTATAATAATTTTCCAGGCATCCTGCTCAATTTTTGGATCCTAGTTTCTGGGAATTTTCTATGCTCTAGATGGATAATTAAGTTTGCTTCTAGTTTGTGTTGCTGGGGCATGGGCAAGATGTCACCCCCAAATTGTTTAGCTGCTTTTAGGCTGACCTCTTTCTCTTTGGAGGCTAAAGTTTGGCTAAGTAATAATATAATATTTTTCCAGGTGAGGTCAAACATCTAGTTTAACTTCTGAAACATCTCAATTTTTTGGATCCTCCAGAAATCTCCCTTAATTTGTTCTTATCACTTTTAAGTTGGGGGGCATCCCCCTTGATTTCTCTTCCTCAGTAGGTGATTTCTTAAGGCCTCTTCCTCTCATGTCAAAGATTGAGTGCCTTTCAAATTATAAATGATCAGGAAAAGTGCCTAATTTTCACGTGTTGTGAAAATTTGGTCATTTGTAATTTCCCAGTATGTAGACTAGTGGTCAATCTACAACTGTCCTTGAGAGAGAAGCTCCCACCTGAGTGATGGAAAATTTAAAATTTCTCCCTTACTGGAGACAATTGTTTATTTTCTTAGGGATGGCTCCCTAAACTTGAGCATCATTACAGTCCAGAAGACCTGTCTCTCATCACCTGGATTTGCCAAAGTTAGTTCTGGCATTCTTTGGCAAAGTGCTAGGGTCCCAGTTTGCCCTATGCTTGAGACCCTTGGTGGATTCAGACTTAAGGGTATTACTGCTTTCTTCCCTGCCACTATGACTCTTGATTATGAAAAAACCCTGAAAAAAGAAATAGTGTATGTCTTTTGTCTATTTGTGCCTATTTGTTGTCCTATAGACTAAAGAGTCCCCAGAGAGTAAGGGGAACACCTACTGGTTGTTGCCCTTTATTGCCCTTTTCCCAGAGGAGTTTATGGGAGGGTCAGTTAAAATAGAATGCCTCCCTTTTGCAGCTTAAAATGTTTGAGTACATTGAGCACAGGAACCATAATAGGGAGATTTTAAACTGGCTTGTGAAGGCTTACAATGCATATAAGGGGAACCTGAGTGTTTTCTTACTAATCATCCCAAGTCTTTCTTTCAGTCTCCCAGTCTGAATTGCTAATGTCTGGTCTGGTGAGGGAAGGGAAGAACCCTGGAAGCACAGGTGCAGGAGAAGGGTGTTGGAGAGTGTTCTAAGGCACTCACCATAGGAGGTGAGTTTTTATTGGCCCTTTCCTTCAGTACTGTTTATGGACTGGCATTAACATTTCAATACCTCTCTAAGTTCTCAGACCTAAATTGGCCTCCTAGATCTGGCCTCACTCTACCTGACTCAATTTACCTAGCTACACTGCCTGCTTGTCTAATTCTGGCTTCAATGTGAGAGGCACATTCAAAAGGATCACTTTCTTTGGAGTCTACTGCCTCTCTCAGTTAGATGGAATCTTTTGTTGTCAATTTCATACTTAAAAGTATTTAATAAGTTGCTGTTATGAACCTTCTTGACTTCCAATTTAAATCCTGAAATGTAGATAGATAACTTAGAAGTCATAACTCTTAGCTTCACAATAAGTAAAAGGCAAAAAAAAAAAAAAAAAAAAGGAAAGTCAGTAACTTTTCTGGGATCCATGTGAGGCCTGAGGTTGTATGGCAAATCAGCATCCAACATCTGAGTGGATAGGTGAATCCAGAGAATCACAAAGTTGACCTATCTATAGCAGAAGCCAATGAACCATGGTGATGGGAACACTTACATCATAATTTTAACGAATTGCTGGAGGCTGAGTGTGGACTTCTATTCAAGTATATAAGAGCTATAGTCTTAGGTGATGCCCACACTCTTATGGGTTATACCAGTAGAGACCCTACCAAATTCTTGTTGAAGAATTGAGATATATTCCCCATGACTTTTATAAAAGGAGAAGACTAATTACTGTGAAATACAACCCAAGCATTCTCCATAATAGAAGAACACTCTCAAGTAGAAAAGACTACGATAGCCTTATGCCCCTGAGGACTTTACCATAGCCTTATGTGTTCCTCACATGCTAGCCATATCCTTTTCCCCTATCAACTAAAGGAGAAAAAATAAAAGATAAATAATTGTGAAGTTCACAGCTCAGTATCACAGACCAACTAAAATCCTGAGATTTAATCATAAAATTATAGAATGCTTTCCCTTCTCCAAATATTACCAACATACCAAGAGGGCTTCCTATAATAAATGAATTACAGCTAAAAGGTGAAAACTGTAGAGTATTTGAGGAGTACATAGGAAACTTGCAGGATAACAGGGGAGACAAAAACAACAGTAGAGGAATTTAAAGAATCTGGCACCTATGGGCACAGCAAACATTAAGTAAAGCTAGACTTCTAGCCAGATTAATAAAGTGCCTATTTATCTCAGTTCCTATTAAATGGTACTACATATCTGGCTTTCAATAGCAACAACAAAATCACATGGGTTTCAAAAAGGCAAGAGAAGACAATATAATGAGATAAAGTAAAAATCAGAAAAACACTGAGATATGACATGTGTTATAATTATCAAATTATAAATTTAAAATACACATGACTAATATGTTAAGGGTTCCTATGGAAAAATTATACAGCATGCAAGGTAAATGGGCATTATAAAGAGATATAAACTCTTATAAAGAATTAAAAAGATGGTTCACTTTGGCAGCACATATACTAAAACTGGAATGATATAGAGAAGATTAAAATGACCCCTGTGCAAGGATGACATGCAAATTTGTGAAGCATTGCATATTTTTGCACAGAATTTCAAACCAAAGGAATACACCACCTCTTCAATGAAATAATATCAGAAAATGCCCCAAATATGAAAAATAAGTTGGAAAATCAAATACAAGAGGCTTACAGGACACCAAATGTACAAAACTACAACAGATCTACTCCAAGGCACATTATAATGAAAATGTCCAGTATGCAGAATGAGGATAGAATTTTAAAGGCCGCAAGAAAGAGGAATCAGATTACATATAAGGGGAGCCCAATTTGGATCTCAGCAGATTTTCCAACCCAGACCATAAAAGGCAGGAGATCATGAAACAACATATATTGAGCTCTGAAAGAAAATGGATGCCAACCAAGAATCTTATATCCAGCAAAATTGAGCTTCAGATTTGATGATGAAGTAAAAACCTTCCATGATAAACAAAATTCAAAAGAATTTACAGCAAGAAAACCTGCACTACACAGCATTCTCAGCAAAATATTCCATGAGGAAGACATGATAACCAACAATGAAAATATACAAAGAGATAAACTACACTAAAAAAGGGGGGGGGGAGCAATCAAAGGAGAAATCAAGTCAAGGTAAAAACCAAATATAAACAAAAATGACTGGGACTACAAATCACATTTCAATAATATGCCTGAATGTGAATGGCCTAAATGCATCAATTAAAAAACACAGACTGACACTGGATTAAAAAAATCAAAAACCCAACAATATGCTGCCTACAAGAGACTCATCTCACAGGAAAAGACATCCACAGACTGAAAGTAAAAGGGTGGGCATAAATGTATCACTCACATGGACCGTGTAAACAAGCAGGAGTTTTCATTCTCATATCAGATAAAGCAGACTTCAAACCAAAGCTGGTGAAAAGGGATAAAAAAGGACATTTCATACTTCTTAAGGGAATCATACATCAACAAGACCTAACAATCATAAATATCTATGCCCCAAACAGTGGGGTATCTATGTATATCAAACAAATCCTACTCAACTACAAGAATAAAATAGACCACAACACAATAATACTTTGTGACTTTAACACAGCTCTCTCACCACTGGATAGATCTTCCAAACAAAAATTAAACAAAGAAACCATAGAACTCAATAAAACAATCAGTAACTTAGACTTAACAGACATATATAGAGTATTCCATTCATCAATGAGTGAATACACTTTTTTCTCAGCAGCACATGGATCCTTCTCCAAAATAGATCATATCTTCTGTCACAAAGCAAGTCTTAGCAAATACAAAAAAATAGAAATACTATCCTGCATCCTATCTGACCACATGGAAAAAAGTTAGAAATTAATGACAGATTAAAAAATAGAAACTACTCCAACATCTGGAAACTAAATAATATGCTATTGAATGATGCATAGATAATAGAAGACATCAGGGAAGAGATAAAAAAATTCTTAGAGGCAAATGAAAACTCTGATACAACATATCAAAATCTCTGGGACACCATGAAAGCAATGTTAAGGGGAAAGTTCATCGTATTAAGCTCATTTACTAAAAAAAGAAAAGTCCACAAATAAATGACTGGGCTCTACATCTCAAAGAAAACACCAAAAGAAGTAGAATACAGGAAATAATTAAAATCAGAGCTTAAATTAATGAAATTGAAACAAACGAAACAATTCAAAAAATTGACAAAACAAAAAGCTGGTTCTTTGAAAAATAAACAAAATTGACAAACCCTTCGCCACCCTAACAAAAAGAAGAGAGAAAACCTAAATTGCTAAAATTTGTAATGAAAAAGGAAATATCATGACACTACTGAAATACAAAGGATAATTATAAACTATTTAAAAAATCTACACTTCAGTAAAATAGAAAACCCTGAAGACACCGACAAATTTCTAGAGGCATATGACCTACCCAAACTAAACCAGGAGGTCATACACAACTTGAACAAATCAATTTCAAGCAAGGAAACAGAACATGCCATCAAAGCCTGCCAACCAAGAAAAGCCCGGGTCAGGATGGATTCTCAGCAGAGTTCTACAAGACCTACAAAGAAGAATTAATACTAATATTCCTCAAACTATTTCATGAAATAGAAAAGGAGGGAATCCTTCCAAACTCATTCTACGAGGCGAGTATCACCCTGATTCCAAAACCAGACAGAGACACATCAAAACAAGAAGATTTTAGACCAATAACCCTGATAAACATAGATGCAAAAATTCTCAATAAAATTCTGACAAATTGCATACAAAAACATATCAAAAAAATATTGCACCATGATCAATTGTGTTCATTCCAGGAATGCAAGGTTGGTTCAACATATGGAAATCAATTAATGTAATCCATCATATCAATAGATTTAAAGATAAGAATCATAGGATTTTATCAATTGATGCAGAGGAAGCATTTGACAAAATACAGGATACTTTTATGTTCAAAACACTAGAAAAACTAAGGATAGCAGGAACATACCTCAACTTTGTAAAAGCTATCTATACTAACTTATATCTATGCTACCTAAGCTATCAAGGCCAACAGCATCTTAAATGGAAAAAAATTGGAAGCATTCCCTCTAAAAACAGGAACAAGACAGGGATGAACTCTTTTACCACTTCTAGTCAATGTAGTCCTTGAAACACTAGCCAGAGCTTTTAGATAGATAAAAGAAATTAAGGGGATACAAATAGGAAAAGAAGAACTCAAACTATCATTATTTGCTGATGACATGATTCTATAATTTGAGGATCCAAAAAATTCCACCAGAAAACTTCTAGTATTAATAAATAAACTCAGCAAGGTAACAGGATATAAAATCAACATGCAAAATCAATTGCATTTCTATACATCAGTGATAAATCCTCTGAAAGAGAAATTAGGAAAACTATCCCATTCACCATAGCCTCAAAAAAAGAAAAAAAAAAAAACTTGGGAATCAGTTTAACAAAAGAGACGAGAGACCTCTAAAATGAAAACTACAGGACACTACAAAAAGAAATTGAAGACCTTAGAAGATGGAAAAATCTTCCATGCTCTTAGATAGGCAGAATCAATATTTTCAAATTGGCTATACTACCCAAAGCACTATATAGATTCAATGCAATTCCAATTAAAATCCCAGTGTCATTCCTTATAGAAATAGAAAAGGCAATCATGAAATTCATTTGGAAGAATAAGAGACCCAGAATAGCCAAAGCAATCCTTAGCAAGAAGAGTGAAGCAGGAGGCATCACAATACCAGACCTTAAACTATACTACAAAGGTATAATAACAAAAAAGGATGGAACCACACCAAAATAGACATGGAGACCAATGGTATAGAATAGAAGACATAGAGACAAACTCACTTAAATGCAGTACTCTTATACTAGACAAAGGTGCCAAACATGTACACTAGAGAAAAGATAGCCTCTTTAACAAATGGTCCTGGGAAGACTGGAAATCCATATGCAGCAAAATGAAACTAAACCCCTATCTCTCTCCATGCACAAAATTCAACTCAAAGTGGATCAAGGACCTGGGAATTAGACCAGAGACCCAATGCCTGATAGAAGAAAAAATAGGCCCAAATCTTTATCATGTCAGATTAGGACCTTACTTCCTTAACAAGACTCCTATAGCACAAGAAGTAAAATCAAGAATCAAGAAATAGTATGGATTCCAACTAAAACGCTTCTTCTCAGCAAAAGAAACAATCAATAAAGTGAACAGAGAGCTTACATTCTGGGAACAAATTTTTGCCATTCACACATCAGATAGAGCACTAATCTCCAGTATATATAAGGAACTCAAAAAACTTAACACCAAAAAAATAAACAACCCAATCAATAAATGGGTGAAGGAGCTGAACAGAAACTTCACAGAAGATATACAATCAATCAACAGACATATGAAAAAATGTTCAACATCTCTAGCAATTAGAGAAATACAAATCAAAACTACCCTAAGATTTTATGCCAGTCAGAATGGCAATTATCAAGAATACAAATAACAACAAGTGTTGACGAGGTTGTGGGGGAAAAGGTATGCTCATACATTGCTGATGGGACAGCAAATTGGTTGGTACAACCAATCTGGAAAGCAGTATGGAGATTCCTTAGAAAATTTGGAATGGAACCACCATTTGACCCAGCTATCTCACTCCTCAGTCCATACCCAAAAGACTTAAAAACAGCATACTACAGTGACATAGCCACTTCAATGTTTATAGCAGCTCAATTCACAATAGCTAAACTATGGAACCAACCTAGATGCCCTTCAATAGATGAATGGATAAAGAAACTTTGGTACATATACACAATGGAATGTTACTCAGCAATAAAAGAGAATAAAATTATGGCATTTGCACATAAATGGATGGAGTTGGAGAATATCATGCTAAGTGAAGTAAACCAATCCCCCAAAACCAAAGGCCAAATGTTCTCTCTGGTAAGTGGATGCTGATCCATACTGGGGGAGGGGACATGGGAAGAATGGAAGAACTTAGGTCAAAAGGGAGGAAGTGGGGAGGGGGCATGGGACACTAAAGATGGTGGAATAAGATGGACATTGTAGCCCTAGCTGCATGTATGACTGCATATATGATGTGATTCTACATCATGTACAACCAGAGAAATGAAAAGTTGTGCCCCATCTGTGTATAATGAATCAAAATGCATTCTGCTATCATGTATACCTAAGTAGAATGAATGAATGAATGAATGAATGAATAAAGTAAAAATTTAAAAAAATTTTTTTAAATGTTATAAAAGGAAACCACTGTAAAAGAAATGAATTATACTTTATCATGGTACCAAACAAAATGCCAAATTCTTAGTTTATCATGTACCAAGACTGGTGTCAATTAGAGAAGTGCAAATTAAAACTACCTTGAGATTTTATTTCACTCCAGTCAGAATGCAATTATCAAGAGTATAGGAACAATGAATGTTGGTGAAGATGTGGGAAAAATGTGCACTCATATATTGTTGGTGGGACTGCAAATTGGTGCAACTACTCTGGAAAGCAGAATGGAGATTCCTCAGAAAACTTGAAATGGAACTACCATCTGACCCAGCTATCCCACTCCTCAGCATATACCTAAAGGATGTAAAATCAGCATACTCTAGTGATGCTGTTACATCAATGTTTATAGAAGCTCAATTCACAATAGCTGAACTATGGATCCAACCTAGTTGCCCTTCAACAGATGAGTGGATAAAGAAAATATGGTACATATACACAGTGGAATATTACTCAACCATATAGAAGAATGAAATTATGGCATTTGCAGGTAAATGGATGGAACTGGAGACTATCATGCTAAATAAAATAAGCCAATCCCAAAAAAACAAAGGCTGAATGTTCTTTCCATGATAGAAGTTCAGTGGATTAGACTGCCATTGTACTTTCAGTGAATTTGTCAATATGCTTTGTATTGAGGAAATGAATGTACAGAGTTCATAGGATCTGCTGATGAATTTTCTAATTTTTAAAAAATTATAAATTTCTTGACTTACAAACAAACATATTAAATAGAATTACTAAAGACCTTAAAAGGGAAGTTGTTTGACTTTTGCAGTTGCTGTGGTCTGGGCTTTTGTGTCCTTTTCAAATTCATATGTTGAAATCCTAATCTCCAAAGTGAGGTTGTTAACAGGTGGGAATTTTGGGAGGTGATTAGGCCACAGGGACTCTGTGCACATAGAATGGACTAGTGTTCTTAATAAAGAGACTTGAAGTAGTTCATTTGCTCCTTCCATCATATGAGGACACAGACTGAAGGCAAGGTCTCTGAAATAGAAAAATGGCCCTCATCAAACACAGAATCTCAGCCTTGAAAAATGTGAGAAAAATTTCTGTTGTTTATAAACTGCCCAATTTATGGTATTTTATTATAGCAGTTCAAATGGACTAAACCAGAGAAGGATTTGTGTATAGAATTAAATATTTATGTTTTTTCCTAAAAGTAGTTTATTTTTTGTTTAAATTATAAAATGTATTTTAAAAGCAGTTGCTATTTTAGTTTACCTCCAAAGTAATACAATACACAGTCTACAAGGTGAATTCACAGAGCCTTGCTCAGGAGCACATTTTTTCAGATGAAGAAATTATAAGATGTAAGCACTATAAAATTTTGACTGAATGCTGAACATTCAGTGGAATATAAAATTTAAAGTCATTTGTAAGTAATTTCAGTTTTTAAAGAGCTCACTTGTACATTTCTTTATTTGTCAAGTTAAGAATCATTTAGCAAAGCATCTGCCACATGGTTTTCTCTTTCCATTTGTATTGCATTTATACAATGGATTTATAATGTTAAAAACAACTGGGAATGATATGCAGCAACTGTAGCACAAAATTCTAAACATAATTAATATCCCTAAAAGCTTTATATCATCTAAATTATGAAATCATTTAATTTTAAGACAAAATTAAGATTAATTTGAATCCAACAACATTGTTTTTGTCCTAAGCACTACACTAGGAACTAATATACAATAAGACATAGCTTTGGATTCCTCAAATTTTCTAACTGTGCCAGAAAATTGAATCTGTCCATTTGTTGTGGGCATTGGTTCCCTTCTACCTAGAGACATGTGATTTGAGAAACTCCCAATTCTAAATGGTACAAATAATAGAACGTAAGGGAAGCAAGAGTCTTTTGCCATTTATCTAATTATGCGTGGTTTAAGGTGTCTCAAAGCCAGTGTTGCTATATATCATGTGGCTACTTTTTCTTAAAATATTCTTTCACTTTGACAGAAGAGATAGTTTTCTAAAAAGGGAATCTGATTGCTACAATCGAACACTACCAGATGATGGCATTTTACGGCTTACGTTGACATCTCTTTGATATAGCTAGAATGGGATTTGAACAGAACCCTGAACAGAGCTCCTAAGGACACCAACTATTCAGATCACGGAAGTAAAACTTGGAAAAGGGTTTAAACCATGCTCTCTTCTTGACTGAATTTTATTGAAACCAGGCACATAAAAAGATATTGCCTCTTTTGTGATTTGAAAAAAAAAAAATCAATAAGGGCAGAAGGCATAAGTCAAGTATTCTACACTTTGATAGAAAAACCACATGCAGTCTGAGAAGTGTAATATAAAAAGGTAGAGACATAATTGGAGGGGTAAGATTTTCAAGAGCAGTGATCAAAGGAAAGCCAAGACATGAAAAAGAGAGTACCAACACCATCACAAACAGATTTCCAGAAGAATAAATTATGTAGCTAGAGCACAGACTTGCCAAGCTTAGGACAAGGGTTTTTGGATACATACTTTAAAAACAACAACAAAAACAAAAGCAATAATTAGAACTTAACAGGAAAGAAAGCAAGAAAAAAAACAATGACAGTTAAAAAATGGGATAAAATTTGAGATAACGGTCTCAACCCTTGGGACAAAGATTATGAAATGATGGAAAAGTATTGCAATTGGTGGATAATGACTGCGGAAAGTGGAATTAGATTTCTAATTACAAAAATCATGTTGTTACATGAAAGTCTAATCAATAGTACAGTACTCTGATTCTCAACATAAACACAGTCAATTTTAAAATTCATTTGGGAGACAAAAAGCAATCATTTGGGGATGGTTTGAAATTATACAGGAGGTAATTATGAACAATTTTCAAGTGTTTATTATAAAAGAAAAACTGCATTTGAAATAAATGATTGAGTGCAAAACAAATTGTATTATAAGGTTTGTGAATTTTATGTTGTTTAAAACATAAAAGAGAGATGGTTCTACAAGAAATGTTAAATATATTATTTATCTCCTAGGGTAATTGAGGAAAAAGAAGGTTCACCAGTTATTGTTTAAAGACTATTGAAAAGAGAAAAATATGAGCTTTCACTATTAATTTCAAACACACTAGAATGTGACTTGCTTTAAGGAGAATAACAAAAATGGTGCTCTGTATGAAGGAACAAAAAAAAAAAGGAAAGAATTTTACTTTAATGCTTGGCCATAGGACATACTGTTCCATACCAACCTGCATCCTTGATGCTACAGATGTACTATTTCCCTCTGTATAAGACTGCTCTGTAGGATGGAACTATATAACACTAAGAATTGTGCAGATGAGAAAACTGGGTCTACTTCTTAGATGAATATAGAATAAAGCATGCTTTTTAAAAGAGAAGATACATTTCATAGGAAAATTTTCATAGGGTAGTTGATTGCATGCTTTGATATTTCAAAAGTTTTGATTATATAATACTTTCAATGTATAGAATCTTTTATTCTGAGAAAGGCAATTGTTTCTTTTTTTTTCAAATATTTATTTTTTAGTTGTAGGTGGACACAATATCTTTATTTTATTTTTATGTGGTGCTGAGGATCGAACCCAGTGCCTCCCGCGTGCTAGGCGAGCACGCTACCACTGCACCATAACCCCAGCCCCAAGCAATTGTTTCTTTTTGATACAACTTCTTTTATATTTATACATTGTGTGTGGTGGATATGAATGAGTGTGTTAAAAGTTAAGAGATGCTTTAAATCATCTACTTTTCCTGATAGAATTTTATTGAAACCAGGTCAGTACTTCATTCATGAATTTTGGAACAAATGTGGACTGTCATTCAGTAGATACGGAGTTGGGCCTGTGATTCTACATTATAACATTTCCCAAGTGCTGCCTGTGAGGAAGTCATAGTTTAAGTAGCAAGTGTCTAGGTCATGTTTGGAAAAAGATAGAGGTGGGCTAGAGGGCCTCTGAAGACTCTTTGTGCTTCCACTCTGTATTCTTTCAACACTGATTTAGTTTGTATTTCTGAAAACTTTTATTGTTCTGAAAGACGCTAGTGAAGGATGCTGAGAATCCTCATCCAAATCCTTGGAAGGGGAGGCAATTTGTCCATGAGTATGGAACGACTCACTAAGATGTGAGTTTTCAATCTTTGTATCACCATTAGAGTATCATGAGGTCTGAAATGTGATTCATGATTTGAAGACACAAAAGCATGTTTAGGCATTTAGTTTTTTTATTTCTGAATATCATTTAGATTTTTGATTATCAGTTTCTTTAGGTTCTATTTTCATATATTATAAAAGCCTATGTTCTACTACAGTTGGGAAAAACTGATAGTTTCCTCACTAAAGTAAGTGGCCAGATGGAAGGGGACAGGAATTAGCATAAAAAAGCTACTGAAAGGAGTGAGTGGTTCAAAGGACTGTCATTTCTTGTGTTTCAAAATGAGGTGGATTCTCTTTGAGCACACATTCCTGACATAAAGACAGAAAAACTTAAAAAATAACCAAAACAAAATATAAAAACACCACTAACAAAATGATGGAACAAGAGGCCAGGGAAAGTAGAGGTGAATGTGAACTTTTATGTAGTACAAGAAAAAAAAATGTTCTGGGATCAAACAAGCTGGGCACTATGTGTATAAGTGAGTTGCCAAACTTTAGTAAATGTATATGTAGCAATCCTCCCTGAAATGAGGGCCGGTAGAGCTGAGGTTGAAGTCAGCCTAATGGAATGAGGAGCACTTTGAAAAGTCCAGAAAAGAGTTGGGCAGATCCTTCAAGACTAGAAGACCTCCTATGAGTTGCATTGTGATACTTTAAGTTTCTAGGAGGTAAAATTTGGAGCCTGGTATTTGACTTTCTATTTATCAAAAAGAAAATAGGCAACAAAATAGCAAAGAGGATGAAATATAATTCAAGGAATGAAGAAGAGAACCTGCCATAACACTCATGATTTTATTGTTATCAAAAATTAAAAGAAGTTATAAAGATACTCTCTTTATCCTCTCATAATTAGTTCTCATAGTCTCTCCTTATCTACCAGTTTGTTGCCAGAGTTATAGAGTCTAGAAGAGAGCAAAGCATAGAATGGGGGAGAACACAAGATGGTGCATGATATGGAGGAGAGCAACAAGAAACATGCAGAGAATGCCTACAAACTGAAAAATACTCTTACAGTCTATTAGCTGCTAATTTGCTGATTATTTATCCTAGAAGCTTGTTTAACTTAACTAATATACATACTTAAATTTAAATCATAAGTAGTGTGCTTCTGTAAGAAAGCACTTAAATTTGGGGCAGTGGCTTAATAGAATGATTAAGTTAACAAATATAGAAAGCCATAAAGCTGGAGATCCTTGTTTATCATGGCAAAAACATCTGAGAAAACTGTTACCTGTGATAATGTTGAAGGCATATCAAGTTACTAATAAGCCTGTATGTTTTAAGAAAGTTGCTGGAAAGAGAGTATTGGGGTATGTTATTTGCCTCTTTCTGTTTTACAAATGTACTACAAAAAGATAAACTAATTTTTCAAACATAAGCGATAGACACGGATTTTACATGATTGACAAAACTGACCAATATGTTCTGGAGTTCCAATATTAGTAACTAAGACCGACAATGCATTGAAGGTATAAGGACGATCTAGACTTCTCAGGTAGAAAATAGGACTCAATTTTGCAGGACCACATAAAAGTAAAGACATTTCCCTTTAATGTACACCTTTTGTTTCTATTTACCTCAAAGTGGTGGAAATTGAATTTTATTTATTTTATTTGTTTATCTAGTGAGTGGGTGTCAGGGAAAAAATTCAAAAGAAAGACAGTAGCAATAAATATTTGAAAAGATATCTAAGAAAAACTTTTCTGTATGGTTCCTGATCACTGAACTGACTATAAAAAAATGATGAAATTTTTGAGGGAAACATATTTCTATATTCTTCTACATTTTTTACTAAGGAATCCATAAACCTAGTCACATAGTAACCTATGACTGTGAACCAAAATATAGCTCATACTTCCAATTTGCCAAAATTGGGAGCAACCTAAGAAAGCTACACAGACATCCCACCCTTAAACAGGACACCTTTCCTGTACACTCCCAGTGGGCAAAGCCAACCTCAATGGAGGACAATGGAAGATGTGGTTCCTTACAGATGTCCAAATCCAAGTCTAAACAAGGTATTACATAATTTAATTCAGGTCTAAAAAAGGAGCAGGGTAGAGTTCTTCACAATTACTCCCCAGTAAGATTCTGCCATGGAATGGATCAGTGACTCCTGTGTTTTCCCATTTTCCCTTCTTTGAAGGAATTTTAATGGGTCACATCATTTTCTGTTCCATAATTGTACACTAGGTTGTTTTATTAGTGAAGGATGAAGCAAGTTTGTCATGTTAGTTTATATACTGCTACACTGCAAGGAAACATATTAGAACATAAAGAAGAAGACAGCACATTACTTAAAGATGCTGGGCTTCAAGCTGGTTTTAGTAACCAAATGAGGTTTTGAGTTGTTTCCCTCTAAGAGGAGAATGAGTGTGTTTGTCCTATGACTAGAAAGCAAAATGCAAATGGCTAATTTGTGTCAAAGAAAGATTGTAGCATACACTGGTGGCTATTCACAGAATCCATTTCTTTTTGTTTAATGGGCACAGAGTCAGATTACATTTCTCAGAATCCTTTGTAGTTAGACGTCCTTTGTGCCTGAGTAACAGCCAGTGGAATGTGAGCAGAAATGATTTATACAATGTATAGGTATGTCCCTAAAAATATCCTATACTTGAATTTTTAGAATTATTCTCCTCTCATCTACAGTATTCAGAGGTCCTCTAGGACTAAAAGGAGTTCCTCTTATTGAGGTTCCATCTAGAGGAATTACCTTAATGAAAACTTGGGTTCTAAATTACTGCAGAGAAGAAAGCTCCCTCTCTATACATGAGTAAGTAAGGGGCAATAGACAATAGTGTTTAAGAGCAGGGACTTTGGGTTCATACTTGAGTTCTAATGCCCCCACTTCTATCTGTGAATTTATGGACATCATTATCTTCGAAAACCTCTGTTTCCTTAACTGTGAAGACAAGCAAATAACAGTACTTTTTTTAGAGTTAGCCTGAGGATTAGACCTTGAACCTATTATCTTCCATATGTTACATTATTCATTTTGCTTGTTATCTGAAAGATGCAATAGAACACTGTTTTTAATTTTTGTCTGATTTACTCAGAGCTTACAACAGGGTATAATTTTCAATAAGGAAACTAAATTATCCTTGAATATGTGAATGAAACACTTATCAAGATCCCTAATACATGGAAGATTCAATAAATACTGCCAATTATCATTGCATTGTTATTATCTAACTTATATTTTGTTTTCATGAAATCACAAGAATTTATATATTTATAATAAGTATTATTGTAAACCATTGTGTAATAAGTCATTTTTCTTTATTAGTGAGGCATAATGTAAGTAAGAAAACAAATACACTGCTTTTCATTGCTTATCTCTTTTTGAAATATTATAACTAACAGTATTTAAGGGTTATGTTTATTTAATAAACGTCCATTAAAACATTATAATTGGGTGAGGAAACTTGGTTCTAAATTAGCCTTACATAGGACTGTAACCATTAACAAAAGACAGTTATACTATATTTTTAAAAGAGATTCATTTTTGAGATCCACTAAAGCAATATGTTTAACAGCAGAAGTTGTCAACACTGGCCCTAATAACATTCGGGCTGGATAATTCATGCTTTGTGGGTGGTAGGGCACTGTCTGTGTTTTAGCATGTTTAGCAGTATGCCTGACTCACTAGATGCCAGTAGCACCCTCTGCCCCTCATGTGACAATCAAAAATATTTCAGCCATTGCCAGATGTCCCCGAGAACCAAAACTGCCTTTTCTTGAGAATCACTGACGTATAGTTTACATACATTCATTTTTTCAAGTAATTAACTAAAAATTCTTTACAAAGTCATTAACATTATGTACTGAGCATTACTCTGTATCTGATATTGTTCTATGAACTGGAACCACAGCAGTGAGTAAAAAAGGAAAATTCTTTTGTCACACACCTGATCTTAGAGGAAAGTAGAGGATAAATTAAAAAAAAACCAGAATGATCTGTAATACAAAGTCAGGTAATGAGAGGTAACATGAAGAAAATAAAGCTAAGTGTAGGGACTATATTATGTCTTTTATTTTCAGTAATTTGTTGCTGTAACATCTGAAGCCTTGCTGACACTAAAAGGACTGTCTTCTTAGGGTTAGTTGATTCTTAGAGAAAGTAAATTCACATATATGCGTTGTTCAAATCCAAATCCTTCAGATCAGAGCCCTCACATTCACACACCTTCGCTTATGGGCTCTTATTACCCATAAACCCTGCTTACCCTAGTGTCAAGCACCAGACAACAAGTACAGTCACTATGCTCCAGAGTTGATTGAAATTATTAAAACTAATCAATCCTAAGCCTGTTTTCTCTGCTTTGCCCATTTTAATTTACAGAAATCCTCATAATGGCCCTCGCCTGCACTTTCTCCTTCTTTCTTTTTGCTGCTTGACTGACCCTGGTGCTTCACCATGTGGTCCCCATGATTTGTTGTGCCTCTCCTCCAGGAACTGTGAGTGATAAGCTTATCTTTTTGATGGCAATTGTCTCCTGATCTGTTAACCTTACTATACCTCAAATTTTCTAATAATATACTATATTGTAAAACAAGGATAAAGAGGAATAGTGCTGTATTTTAGATGGTGTAGTCAGGAAAAATTTCTCTGAGGAAGTGGCATTTGCAAAGAAACCAGAAGAAATTAAGTGAACTGTGACTATACTTAGAGTCAATGTTTCTGGCAAAGAAATCACAGATGCAAAAATCCTGAGACATGAGCATGTGCACATGTAAGCAAATGAAAGGAGCCCAGGGTGATAATTTCATAGTGAATATGGGAAGGGGCAGAGGAAGAAGCTGGAGAAGTAGGTAGTAACCATATGACTTAGGTATCTGATCGCCATTGTGAGGTCTCTGCCTTTTAGTTTATGTAAAGCATCTATGGCAGGCCTGCCAGCAGGGAAGTACATAATTTGGCTTACACTTTAAGAAGTTTTGTATGAGTTTTGTTTAGAAAATAGACTGTAAAAGAAAGAGTGGAAGCAGGGAAAGTAGTCTAGTGGTCAGAAATCATTGCAGCTTGAACTAAGGGAGCAGCTATGGAGATGGATGCATTTTGAATAAAGAACCAATAGGATTCACAGATTTTTTGACGAATTGAATTTGCTGTGTGAGAAACTCAGTTCAGGGAATGCTAAATTTGAGGTGCTAATTCACTACATACATACTATTTAATAAGCGTGGTTGTGTGTGTGTATGTTTGTGTATCAATGGTGTCTGAAAGAATGGTAGGGGATGATAATAAAAATTTTGAGGTGATCAAGATATAGATAGTACTAAAAGCCACCAAACTGGATATGATCAACTGATGATATTATACCCTGATTATAAATATAGAATAAGAGTGAGCTGTGGTGGCTCACGCCTGTAATCCCAGCAACTCAGGAGACTGAAGCAGGACGATTGTGGGAGGATTGGCCAGCCTCAGTAACTGAATGAGACCTTGTATAAAATTGAAAGAAAAAATTGAAATGGCAGGGTATGCAGCTCAGTAATCAATTGCCTCTATGTTCAATCTCCAGAACCAAAATAAATAAATACAGAATAATAAATAAAAACAAGCATCATGTGTTTAGACTTGGAAAATATGTAAGGAATAAAGGAATGAAAAATTCTACACGATCAATTTCTTTGTAATTAGCAATAGGGTTAAAAATACCTTTACTTGAATCCTCTAGATTATTGGAGGTTATTACTTTTTCCTTGTCAAAATGCAGATTTATTGAAGCGGAGAATAATAATGTGGCATAGTGATTTTATTTTCCTTTCCTCCTTTGAAAGTTACATTTTAATCTCATTTTATCAAGTGAAAGATTATTCCTTTATTTGCAGTATTGGCAACTGAGCCCAGGGCCTTGCACATGCTAGGAAAGTGCTATATTACTGAGCTACACCCTCAGTCCTTTTTATTTTATTTTGAGTCAGAGTCTTGCTAAATTGCCCAGATTGGCATGAAATTTCAATCTTCCTACCTTAGCTTTCTACATAGCTGGGATTACAGGCATACATTAGCATCCCTGGCTAATTATGTATTGTTAATTCTTAACCTGGCCTATTACTGTCCTCCTCTCCTTTTAAATATGTCTTCATTTGGGCAGGATACTAGATAACAGCACTCCAATGATAGTAATGCATAAAGTAATGTTGATTTCAATTGCTCTGTGTGGATTAGCATAATAATGGGTCAATGATAAACTTCAACAACTAATCTTAAAAGTGCATTGGCAGCATAAACACTAATGAGTTCTTTGGAGCTACTATTCTTTGCCTCTGTCATTGCCAGAACGAGGCAGACTTTCAGAGAATGTTTTACTTCTGAGTCCAAGTTATATCTGAATCCCTTTCCTTGATTTATTCCTCCAGTTTTTGATAATTTCTCGATATAGTTACTACAAAAATACAGGAGAAGTAGTTTTGTAAGATAATTTAGAAAAGAAAACTTAGGTCCATGTGTAAAACTGGAAGGAGAAATCTAATTTTCAAGGGGATAACTATTCAGTTATCCTGCATATTCATATACATAGATTCCTAAAGACATACACATTATTCTGTACTAGTATTTTATAGCTATAAAATGTCTGTTACTCATTTTGTTGTTGTTTTTCTTTGTTAAGCTAAGGGACATTTTAACTTTGGTGTGTATGTTGTTGAAGTATCTCCAAGTAATCTGTTAGGATCCTCCTGTTGAAATCTAGGATTCTCGACAAGCTGTCTCTTTTCACCAGCAATTGTTGTCCAGCAAGGTTAAGACATGTTTGAATTTGAGATGAAGATGTTTTAATTTATACATGAACCAATTTAGTGTAGCTGATGAAAAAAATCCTTATAATTGCCAAAGAACTTTGCCAAAGTAGAGAGAGGTTTCCTCTAGTGGATTGTTATATGAAAGACCTATGTATGAGCAAGCATCAAATCAGCAAGAGTTCTTTTGGTTTTGCTAAGGCAAAGACCCTATTTTCAAGCAATCCACTGAATCTTCAGTCTATTTCACTTCTTTTCAATACAAAGACATGTATACTATCTGCAAACACTTTTCATAAGTATAATGCACTCTTTCCCCTTCTTTTACTCTCCTTGATAATTGAACTATGAAGGTAGGTTAATATTAGCCCAATATCACTAATATGTTTTATGTATGTCAGTTGCACTTATTACACCATCATCCATATGGATTGCTCTTATTATGATTAACAATTGCCATTACAGTGATCACTATATTATTTGACCCATAACAACTACTTACTGTAGATACAAGTAGAGGTTGAATGTTTATGAGGAAGGTCAAAGCCAGCTCATAATACAAATTGTGAACATTGAGTTCCTGCTAAAATTGACCTCTTAGTGTTATACTATTTCTACTAGAAAGGGGTACAAAGAAGGGCAGGGTATGATCCTGGATTGTTGGGACAGAAATATACACACAGAAGGATTCTAAATAGGAGTGTTATATGCGAATCAATGTCCTCTCCAAGGCTATTCTGTAAACAATAACACATTTTTTTCCTTTGCTGGGAAGATGCTTCAGTTTTCCCTGACTTAAATGCAATATGTAAATTCACCATATTAGTTTACTAAAGTTGTGATCTCAATGTACCCCTGATTGGGTGATTTAAATATTGATAACTCATCTTCAGAGTTCTAAAACCCAGAAATCAGAGACTGAGGTATTGAGAGGATTAATTTCTTCTAAGGGCCATGAGGTAAAGATTTATTCCGATCCTCTTCCCATGGTTTGTAGGTGGCAACTTTTTCCTATGTCTTGAAATTGTTTTCTCTTTGTACATGTGTGTCTAGATTTCATCTTCTAATAAGGATGCCAATTGTAAGGGACAAAGGTCTACCCAAAACTTTTCATTTTACCTTAATTACCTCTTTAAAAACCCTGTCACATGGAGGGACTGGTAGTTACGACTCAATATATGAGAATTTGGGGGAGAAGCACATATTTGAGCCCAGAATACTCACTTTCTTGTTATTTTTGATCAATTATGGTACATATCATGCATAGTGAATATAGAATGTATATGTATTTTATATGTTAGTTTTTTTTTAAATAGGGTCTTTGCCTTAGCAAAATATTTTCGCATTTTTGTAAACATTCTTGGTCTCTTCCCATAACTTTCTCCTATCTTTGTGGTTGCCAGATCAACATTACCAAGCAATAAATGGTGAAGATTCAATATACCAATGTACTGATAGTATAACCAAATTAATCATATAAGCTATTGAAAAGCAAATTGATGGTTCATGACCATCAACTGATACAGCTTGGGGATACTGAGTCCACAAAAATTATGTTTAATAATATAAACTTTAATCATTAACCACTAACACCTAAATTTCAATCACTTTTTTGAAAATATATACTGCAAATTATGAACTAAATAGACCAAATAGACTTAAATCTGAGTAATATGTTATTGAAAATATTTTAAATCCTTAACATACTATAGACTAAAATGCTTGTGCTCTATAGCTGCACATGTACCTGAAATGTGGCTTCCAGTCCTTTCCTTCAGAAACTAGTGGCATGAAAAAACAGCAAGAAATAAAGAGAATGTTTCTTTTACTTTCTGATATAGTGTTCATTAAAGGAAAAAGTAAGCAGTGGGTTCACAACTTACAAATCCAGGCAGGAAATAAAAATGAAGGGTAATCATGTGAAGAAAAATAATCTGACACAGTTAATAGTGGGAAAACAGAGAATGGGTACAAAAATAGACCAATGGATGGTCATAATCAGCCAATTAAAAACAGCTTTTACTTTTGAAAACCAGTATCCTATGCCTGTGCAGTACAAGTAAAACTCTGCCCATCTTGGGCCTTACCAAAGAACCATATTATGTTAAATTTCTTTTTTCTCTGAATACAGAAAGAGTCTAGCACCAAAAAAGAAAAAAAAAAAAAAGCTATGAAGAAAAGAAGTCATGCCATTGATTTAGTGTGGAAAGTAAAGATTCTTACTAAGTATTTCCACTCCCAAGTGTCTTCTGATGATTTTGAGATACCTACAGTTATCAAAGGGTCAAGTATACTGCTTTTGTGTATCTCTTAGCTGCTCACCTGACTGACACGATGGTCCAAGGAAGATGTGTCTGGAAACACTCATCAAAATTAATCTCAAAGGCCCTATATACTAAAGCTCTCCAACTGACACCTGCAAAGATGGATGGAAAATATAGTGTGATTTGACTGTGGATTTGAGCATGAGAAAAAAAGAAAATAGAAATATTCTCAAACATGGTAAGTCTTAGTTTAGGAGAGTTCCACGTTTTCCTTATTTACAGTTGGCTTTGTAGTTAAACTACAAGCATTTTGATCCCAGGGATTTCTGTTTAGAATGCCCTTTATTAAATGGTCTTATCCATAAAAAACATAATTTGTTGACCTATTAACATATTCGATTTAATCATATATGTGTGTTGTGTGTATTCCCTGATGTATGCTATAATAATAAATGGAAATAAGCAAACTAAATTTATGAAGACCTAAAATATCAGAGTGAATGATGGGATTTAGGGCATACAATTGAGATTATCAACTTCCTGACGCTACACCTATTTAACCACTTTCAGAAAAGCTAATGCAGATTTTAATGTCAAGTTCTTATCTCCATGGCAACACTTATGCATGCTAAAAGCACCCACATGGCTCTGAAACTTCTGGGTTTCACACACTGAATCAGAGTTTAATCAGTTCTCAAGTCTACTGGGAATAGGAAAAGTAGGGGAAGCATAAAGGGAGTTAGTATCTACTGACAGTTGCAATCTGTCATTTTCATTTTCCTAAAGGCTAAATAATAAAGACCTTTCCCAGACCAGAGATTGGAGTTTCAAGCAAAAATTCATCTCTTTTGCTGGCTCCAATAAAATACTGCCATACTCTACTAATATAATAGGAGACAACTCTTAGAAAATGTCAAAAGAATTTTCCTTCCCATGTTTAGCTAAATTGTGCTGCTTCCCCTGCCTTCACCCCAAAGTACTGAAAAATTCCAAGTCCTAATAGAGTTACTTGGTTCAGCTGAAATTATATTGGACAGAATACATGTAGTCTATCTATTCTAATTGCTACTCTATTTTATCTACCTATTATACTTTTTTGGGTAATTTTCTCCAACTGTGTAGTTTGCCAATTAGGACAGGACCATGAAATATACATGAAAGCACAGAGGAAGTCACTATGACATTTTAATATCTTATCATCCATTTTTCAAGAATAAAACCAATGTAGAAAAGAACCAATTCTGGATTTATGTCTGTGAAATAGAAATATATTTTGTGGCAAAAATATCTTTTTTTCAAAAATACATTTCGCTATGAGCCATGAAAATTCTAAAAATATTAGATTTTTAGAATGAAGTAAGCAGATTTTTGAGTTATGAGTTAAAGAATTCATAATTCTACTCTAATTCATATTGCATAAATTATCAATTTTATACAAATGCATAAGCGGTATTCAAACTTGATAGTTCTTATTTGTAATTAATAAATATAATAAATTATAAATTCTTATTCAGAAATAATCAGGATTATAGAGAAGTCATAACCTTCTATTAATCTATAAGTATTAACCAAGAAGTCTCCAGAAAGCAAGCATATATCTTCAATAGGATCATAGCCAAACTAAATTTTCATATAGAGTGTGGACATTGTGTTCTCTTCCCTCACCTCCTCCCCGCTTCGTTTTTATCATCAGTTTTACTGAATACCATTGAAAAATTTAATAATAATACAACAACTTCCAATAATGGTGCCAAAGAGGATTCATGATTCTTCTCTGAGGAAATTTAGTGCAAAAATGGATACAATTGTCAAAAACAATCATTTTAAGGCACTGGGGAGACACTAAGACAAACAACCATTAAGTGTTTCTTAAAATCACTGCAGTAGCTTCAAACAATAATGGTAGGAGATAGCAGTTCTTGGTGCTTAGGGATGCGCCTGTCATCTGCCTCTCCTGAAAACACACCCAATTCAATTTGGAAGATTTATAACTTTACCTTAAAAACAAGAGGCTGGACTGTCAAACATGTAAAACTCAGTCCTTGGTCAAGGGTGAAGACTTACAATTTACTTCACCCAATGTTCCTTTCTGGTTTGTATAGGCAATAAGCCAAAAATTTATTGGAGAACATTCTAAATATGAAACAACCTTAAAAGTAATGAGACAAATTCTCCATAGGAGACTGGCTGACTGATACACCCAAATTTGATGAGGAAGATCCCAGAAAGTCTGGCAAAATGTGAAATGCATGGAAGATGGTGAATGGTCTACAAATTTTAATGCATGTTTCAACCCAAGCAGAGTTGAAGCCAGCTTCATAAGTCACAAATACTTTCTGATCCTACGGTCTGATTTCTAAAAGAAACAATTGTATAAGTTTTAGATAATAAAGAAGTGCTTAAGCTGAAACAAACATAAAAACAAAACCCACATGGTGGAAGTATGTCAAATAGACATAGTAGTAAATCAAAGAAGTCCACAAATATCAAAGTCAGGATAATTTCAGAAATAAAGTATCTATCCATCCATCCATCCATCCATCCATCCATCCATCCATCCCTCCACATGCCAATGCTCCTTTAACAGTAGGGACAAAAATCACATAAACAAGAAAAGTAACGTAATATCCTTTAAAAGTCAGAATTTTATCTTCTGATCTGTCTACCCTGTCTTTGCCACAGTCTATCATTTTTTGAATTCTACCAAAGATACCCTGATCTAGAGCTGGAACTAATTTTTTACTGTATTTGTAATTTCAAACACTGATACACTTAAAATAACCAGCTTTTATTTTGGAATTGGATATTGCAGTCCTGGCTCTACATTCTGGAGTGTAGATTAATTGACATGATTGATGGTGTGTTTATTTTCTACGAAACCTCAATGCTGCAGATTAGAAAGCAGATATCAAGTTTTCTTTTCTGCTTCCATCATTTCTGTTTACATGTTAATTTATCCCCTTCACAACATGTAAGCCTAATGGACACTATCAATATTCAAGTAAGAGAGTCCTTCTAGAGAGGTTAATGGATTTAGTGGCAGAACAACAGTAGTTTTGTATGTTCTATCTATGTGTTTTGTATGTTCATCTGTTTGTTCAACATGGTGCTGGTGGGTGGCACAAGGGAAAAAGCCACTGCCTTTTTATTTTCTTAAGAAAGAAATAAATAAGTAGATGAGAGAGATCTATTCATGTTATATCCCCACTCTATTAAGAAGAGATATAAGAACAGCAACAAAAGAGGAGGAAGAGAAGGAGGAGGAGGAAGAGGAAGGAAAAGGAAGAAGGGAAAAGGAAAGGTCTAAATGTGCTCAAATATCAAATCTAACCATATCTGAAAATTGCTATATGAAATATATCCATTTGCCAAATAAAATTAATTGTTAAGTTCAGAAAAATAAATGATTAAAAGTGTACCAATTAAAAGTTTTTCTTCTTCCTTTTTTTTTCCTCTCTTGAATTTTGTTTTGGATAATCTCTATATATTCTTACATGTTACAGACTTTGGTAGGTCATCAATAATTTTTAACATGCTTATTTCTCAGGATGGCTTTCAGATCTCAGTTCCACAGCAGAAAAAAACAAGAATAAAAATGTGTGAAGAAGCACAAGAGCCTTATGGGATACAATTAAGCTTTATGAATATATGAATTATTGACATCTCTAAAGAGGTAGAGAAATAGGTAAAAAAAATCTTATTTAAAAATATGTTTGTTAAAACCTTCCAAAAATAGACATCCATGAAGATCAAATGACCCAAAAAAGATAAACTGAAATAAGAATAATAAAAGATGCATAATAGTTAAATTGTTAAAAGTTAGAGACAAAGACAGAATCTTGAAATAAATAGAAGAAAAGACATCACACACAAAGGAACATCCATAAGTGTATCACCAGATTTTTCAATGAAAATGTTGCTAATTGAGATAGAGTGAGATAATGTATTCCAAGTATTGAAAACAATGAAAAAAACTGCCTGAAAAGCTGTGTTTTGGAAATGAAGAAGAGATGAAGACATTTTCACACAAACATAAGCTAAGAAAGTTCATCACCATGAGACCTACCTTATAAGATATAGCAAAGGGAGCTTCTTCAAGAAACAACATGAAAACATATGGAAGTATATAATTCATTATAAAAGTAAGAATGTAGTCAGATTCAGAATTTTTCACTACTATAATGGTGATGTGCAAATAAGTTTTATCTTTAATAATTTATTAATGAATATATAATATCAAGGGATATAAGAAAAATAGCATGAAATGTGGAGAAATTGAGAACTTAAAGTGTAGAGGTTTTGTATATAATCAAAGTTATGTCATCAGCTTAAAATAGAATACTATAAGATGCTTTATATTAGCTCATGGTAACCACATACACACAACTCTAGAAGATAAAAACTGAACAAAAAAGGAAACAATATACTATTAACTATAAAAAAAAAACAAAAAGCATCACATCACCAAGGAAGACTGCAAGAGAGGAAGAAACAAAAGAACAATAAGACAGAAAACAAAAAATGGCAATAGTATATACTTAGCTATCAATAATTACTTTAAATATAATAGATTAAATTTTGCAGTCAAAAGACTAGAAGAGGTGCACTTTAGCTTTAAAGATATAGATATGAAGGGAAAATATTAGAAAAGATATTTCAGGAAAATGGTGAACAGAAGAGCAGGGGTGGCTGTACTCATATCAGAAAAAATAGACCTGAAGAAAGAAATAGACAGCAATACAATAATTGCAGAAGACTTCAATACCCTACTTTTAGCAGTGGATTGATCATCCAGACAGAAAGTCAATATGGAAACAATAGAATTAACAACACTATATTCCAAATGGACCCAACAGATATTTACAGAACATTCCATCTAATAGCAATGAATTTTGTTCTTCTCAAGAGTACACAAAACATTCACCATGATAAACTGTATTTTGGGCCACAAAATAAGCCTTACCAAATTTAAGAAAACTGATATGATCTCAAGTATTTTTTACCACAGGAATTAAAATTAAAAATTAATAGTAGTAATAAATTTGACAAAATCACATATATATTGAAAGTAAATGGCACCCTCCTGAATAATCAAAGTATCAAAGAAGAAATCAAAATGAAAATTTAAAAAAAAATTTGAGAAATGTAAAGATAGAAACATTACAAAACTTTTGGGATACAGTGAAAGCAGTTCTAAGGAAGAAATTTATAGATAAGTTTCTACATTAAGACAAAGGAAATATTTAAAACAAATAATCTAACTTTCATCTTAAGTAAGATAAAAAAGAAACAACTAAGCCTAGAATCAGTAGAAGGAAGAAAATAATGAAGACCACCATATAAATAAATAAAATACAGACTAAAAAGACAATAGAAATAACCAAAAAAAATCAGTTGGTTTTTGGAAAGTCATATGAAATTTTTTTTAAATATATTTTTTAGTTGTAGATGGATGCAATATCTTTATTTAATTTATTGTTATGTGGTGCTGAGGATCGAACCCAGTGACTCATGCATGTGAGGCAAGCGCTCTACCCCTGAGCCACAGCCCCAGCCCTCATATGGAATTTAAAAGCTATTAGTAAGACTAACCACCTCCCCCGCCAAAATAGGGAGATGACTACAATATATGAAAACTTAAGTGAAAGAGGAGGAATTACCGTTGTTTCTACAGGAATACAAATGGTCATAATTGACTGTTGTAAAAAAATATAAGCTAAAAAATTTAAATAACCTAGAAGAAGTGCATAAATTCCTAGAAACATACAACTTACCAAGACTAAGTCATGAAAAAAATTGAAACATCTGTATATACCAATAAATGAGCAATCAAAGCCATCTAATGACAACAAAGGTCCAGGACCAGATGGCTTCATTGGTGAATTCTACTTAAAATTCAAAGAAGAATTAACACCAGTCTTTCTCAAAAAGTTAAGTAAGAGGGAACATTTTAAAACTCACTTTATGAGGCCATTATTTCCCTGGTACCAAAGCCAGACAAAGACACCACCACAAGAAAATAAAATAATAGGCCAATATTCCTGAAGAATATAGATGGAAAAATACTCAATAAAATACTAAGACAGAGAATGCCACAGCATATTAAAAGGATTATACACCATGATCAAGTGGGACTTATTCCTTGAATGTATAAAATATGCATATCAACAAATTTGATACACTACATTAACTGAAAGAAGGGTAAAAGGCAAATATGATTATCTTACTAGATGGAGAAAAAGCTTTTGACCAAATTGAACACACTTTTATGATAAAAACTCTCAACAAATTAAGTAGAGAATAAATGTACTTCGACATAATAATATCCATGTATGATAAGCCTACAGTTAACCATATAGTTCTCCACAGAAAAAAGCTGAAAGCTTTTCTTCTAAGATTGGGAGCAAGACAAGGGTTCCTACACTCTTCACTCTTATTGAACATACTGAAACTGCTAGACAGAGTAATTAGAAAAGAAATATAATTAAAAGACATTTATCTCAGTTAGTTTGTGATGCTGTGATCCAAAAGTCTTATTAAAGATTGGGTAATGTGCAAAAAATAGAAATTGTATTGCTCAGAGTTTTTGAGGCAGGGAAGACCAAGATCATGGTGCCAGAACATTTGATGTCTGTTGAAGCCTATTTCTTATGGATGGTGCCTTCCATGTTTCTTCACATGGCAACAGAGCTAAATAAGCTCATTCAGACTCATTTTATAAGGGCACTAATTCCATTCAGGAGGGTGATTCCTGTTTACCTAATCACCTCACAAAAGCCTCAACTTTTAATACCATCACCTTGACCATAGTGATTAGGTTTTTGCATAGACATTCAGATAATAGTAGTGTCCAAATTAGAAAAGAATTAAAAATAGTCTTTTTGTAGATGACATGATTTTACATATAGAAAACCCTAAAGACTCTATCAAAAGAACTGTTAGAACTAATAAATGCAACAATATAGCAGAATATAAATTCAGTGAAAAAAATCAGTATTATTTCTACACACTATCAACAGACTCTCTGAAAAAGAACTTAAGAAAACAAGCCTATTTACAATAGCATCAGAAAGAATAAAACACTTAGGAATAAGTGTGTTAAAAATTAAATCAAGATGATGAAAGATCAATACATTGAAAACTATAAAATACCAATGAAAGATATGGAACAAGATGTAAATAAAGGAAGAAATACTTTATTTTCATACATTGGAAGAATTAAGGTTGTTAAAATGTCTATATTATGAAAACAATCTACAGATTCAATGCAATTCTTACTAAATTTTAATGGCATTTCTCACCGAAAAAGTAAAAAAAAAAATCATAATTTTTTTACAACACCAAATAGCCACAAAAAACTTCCAATAGCCAAAATAATATTAAGAAAGAATAACAAAGCTATAGGAATCATACTTCTTGATATCAAACTGTATTACAAAGGTATAATCATAAAAACAGTATGATCCTGATATAAAAACTAACACAGAGATCAATGCAACAAAGCAAAGAAACTAGAAATATACTGATATATACATAGTCAAACAATTTTTGACAAGAATGATAAGAATTAACAAATAAGGAAAGGATAGTTTCTTCAACCAATGGTACTGGGAAAATTGAATATCCACATGCAAAAAAAATTAAATTGAATCTTTGTCTTATATACAAAATTTACTCCAAATGTATTAAAGACTTAAAAGGAAGATATGAAACTCTAAACCTTCTAAAATAAAACCTAGAAAAAGCTCTTGGACTTTGGTCTTTGCAATATTTTGTGTGTGACATCAAAAGCATAGGCAACAAAAGCAAATGAGTGGGACTACATCAAACTAAAATCCTTCTATACAGCAAAGGAAACAAATGAACAAAATGAAAAGACAATCTGTAGAATGGGAGAAAGTATTTGCAGAAGACTTAATAAGGAGATAATATCCAAAATACATAAGAAATTCAGACAACTCAATGACAAGAAAATATATATTATGCTTAAAAAATAGCAAAAGGACCTGAATAGACATTTCTCAGAAGATACCAACAGTTATAGAAAAAAGAATGCTCAACATCACTAAAAATCAGACCAATGCAAATCAAAACCACAATGAGATATCGATTCACACTTATTATAGAAAAGATGAAAGATAATAAGTGTTGGCAAGGATGTGGAGAAAAAGACTCTCTGAATGGTTTTTATTTATTTATTTATTTATTTTATACCAGGTATTGAACCCAGGGGTGCTTAACCATTGAGCAATGTATCTGAGACCCTTTTTAAAATTTGTAGTTTTAGACAGGGTCTCACTAAGTTGCTTAGAGCCTTGCTAAGTTGCTGAGGATGGCTTTGAACTTATGATCCTCCTGTCTCAGCCTCCCAAGCCACTGGGTTTACAAGCATGCACTATCACACCTAGCTGAAGAGTGTTGATGCTAAGGTAAATTTGTAGAGCCACAACAGTAAACAGTATAGAGGCTATTCAAAAGAATTAAAAATAAACTATCACATGATTTATCAATTCCCCCACTGAATTATACTTACAGGAAATGAAATTAGTGTCTCAATATCCACATCGCTTGTTCATTGAAACATAATAATGTTACCTCAAGTAGGAAACAACTTAAATGTTTATAGGAGGATGATTTGATAAAGAAAACATGCCACGTGCAAATGAGAATATTATTCAACCACAGAAGAAGGAAATCCTGTTATTTTGTGACAACCGATACAGCTGGATGGTATTTGGTAAGTGAAATACACCAGGTACGGAGGGATAAATGCTGTATACATCTCCATAAATAGAGTTTAAGAAAGTTGAAAATGTAGAAGCACAAAATAGAACAGTATTTGTCATAGGCTAGGGATTGGGGGAAATGGGATGTTGGTCCAAGGGAATAAACTTTCAGTTATTAGATGTATATATTCTGGGGATCTAATAAACAATGTAGTGACTATAGTTCACTTTAGTGTGTTGTTTACTTCAAGTTTGATAAGAAAAGATTTTAAGTGTCCAGCTTGCACATGTTCACACATACATGCGCCATATGCTAACAATGGGATAATGTAATGATGGACTTGGATTTAATTGTAATAATCACTACACATTGTATATGTATGCCAAATCGTCACTTTGTATGACTTGAATATACACACTTATTGTTTTATCAATGAAATATCTTGAAATTAAAATTCCATGAAATATCATAAACTATAGTTTCACTATACTCTTACATATGCCCAAGTGATCCATGGTTGCCATGAGTACATAACATTTTTTAATATAGAACACGCCTTGACATAGAATTATATTTATGTATCAGATAATTAGTCATATGTACTGATCAAGAAATGTGTATTTTTACCTTGTTTTCCAGACTCAGGGGCTCAATATAGTTCTACCAACTACTATATTTGTAAAGGCTGGATGGTATTTTCCTTGACCTCGGTCTTTTTTGATCCCCTTAGAAAATTATGGCTCTATAAGGATTAAAAATCTATTTATTTACAGCAAAATAGGAAATGATGTTAGTTTTGGATAGTTCCTGAAATTATGAAAATGAATGAGTGAAATACAAATATATGTTCCTTATTTATAGAAATCGTAGATCATCTCCAGAGAATAGAAATAAAGATCTTTAATAGTATACCAAATCCTATATTGTCAAACATTGGGCAAAATTGATTGTGTTTTCATTTCCATGATACGGACAAGAATGCTAACAGTGTTAGGATGAAAAAGGATAGAAAATTGAAAATTTTTATAGTATGCTGTGGGTGGCTTCCAATTATTTTTCAATAAAGGCTTTTGTAAATTTTACAAACTTTCTTAGGCATTTCAACAGATACATTCCTTTCTAAAGATTGCAAAGAAATTTTCTTTTTGCTTTGTTTGAAATAATTTAACTTTTTGGCTCTGGCAGTTCCAGTGGATTAGGATCCCAGATGGGTTTGTTATATGGAAATAACTTTAGTGCAAAGAACTTTTTCTGACTCTTTATCCAGCTAGCTGGGTTAATTGAAAGTCTCTTATTGGTCTTTCTAAGAGATTTTTAAAATAGATATAAAAAGATAATTTATATGCTATTGAATAACATTGTGTTTAAAAGGACTTTTCAAAAGAAACTAAGTGACTTTGTTGGTTCAAAAGAGTTATTACACTATAGAGCAAGGGATAATAGGGGTGGTGAGAGAGGATGTTTACCTACATGGTTCCCTAAACTCACATGGTTTATCTGAAATTCTGAGCCACTGTCTCTTCCCTCACTCAAAATCTCATAGACCTATTATATATCCTTCATATTTGATGCATTGCTTTAGTTGGGTTTTCATTTGCTTTGCAGTACTGGAGATTGAACCCAGATCCTCATGCATGCTAAGCAAGTGCTCTACCACTGAGCTGTATCCCCAGCCCTCCTAGCTCTCTTATGGAAATTCCTTTTATTTCTAAATCGTACTTATGTACTAATGTTCTTTCTTTGTATTAATCTTGACTTCATAAGAGGCAATATTGGCAAGTCTTATAATTATACTAAAGAAACAGAGTTTTCTATAATATTTTACACTAATACACAATTTCAAGAAAAACATGGGATGAAATTCAATTCTCTAATCAATTTAAATAATAGGTTTATGGAAAACCACCATGTGAGCAATTCAGTTAGGCACATCATGACTGACAGTCACTGTAATAACAAATCATGTTTTAGATCATTTAGAGAAAAATTATAAGCTTGGTTTGCACAATTTGAAAAGCAAGGTAAGAATTCTGAATTGTATTGATGTCATCTACCTTGTCTCCTTCAGGGAGGAAGCTGACATGCTCAATAATTCTTTATAGGATTAGTGATATAAAGTAAGGGTGAAGAAGGCATTCAGGACTTTGATTAAAGATTGTAAGAGTTGTGAGACTGATTAAAAATTTTATGCAAAAGAATTGTCCAAGGCATTTAAAGTTGTAAAGACAAACAATGGATTTTTTACTTGAAAAAATTTTACTTTTTTACTTTATCACTACCTAGGAAGTAATTATTCAGACTGACTTCATAAAACAGAACAAAAAATCTAAAGCAACCATTTGCCCTGCCTTCCAAACACTAGTGGGTATGGGTATTAGAGAGGAGATCAAATGCCATAAACTGTTTTAGTTTGTTTTTGCCATTTCTCCCATGAATTTCCATAGGGATATACTGACTTTGTGGAGCTGGATGAGACTAATGATCAAATGCAGAAGTCTTGGCCTGTTGTTCCATTTTGTATTTCAAGTGTATTCTTTTATTTACCTTTGGTGGAAGAAAAACAGCCTGACTGGTTTCCTAACATCAAATCTTCAAACACAAAAGGCAGCAGGGATTTTGCTTTTTTTATTCTTCTGAAAAATTTTCTGATCATATCCTACTCTTTGTTACTTTTCAGACATTCAATGGTATTATTTTACCCAGTTCATAGAAAAGAGGTGTGTAATTGTGTTGTTTGGAGGGGTACTAAATGTTGTGGTTTTGTCATGACCTCAGGCTCATTCATCTCTCTCAATTTATGAGTAATTACACACACTGTTATTGTGGATCTCATCCCCTTCCTAAAAGCACTTGACCTTGATGGCTAGAGGTCTAAGAGGAAACTTATTTCAGGAGCCTAGCTTTTCAGGATTTAAAAATACATTGGAACCTTTTCCTAGAACTACCTTAGGAGTGCAGTTTCTGGTACTACAACATAGTTGTGGTTGGAAGTAGACAAACCATGTCATGTGAGGTTTCTAGGGTTTGGATGTGTAGTTTGTCCAAAGATGGATAAAAGAATACACTTGAAAGTGAAAAATGGAACAACAGGCCAGATTTTTACATTTGATTGTTCACCTCATCCAGGTAAACAAAGTCAGTGTATCCCTATGGAAATTAATGGGAGAAATGTGTTCATGTGTTGGAGACTTGGTGCTCAGTGTGGTGGTGAGAACTTTAAGGGGTGGAGGCTAGTGAGAGGTCCTCTGGTCATTGGGGATATGTCCTCAGAGGTAATTAAGTTTGTTCTTGTGGGACCCCTGAGTTAATTCTCATGAGAGCATTTTTATAAGAGAACAAGTCTTTTTTTTTTTTAATATATTTTTTTTTTAGTTATAGATGGACACAATGTCTTTATTTTATTGCTTTGTATGTGGTGCTGAGGATCGAACCCAGGGCCTCACGCATGCGAGGCAAGCACTCTACCGTTGCGCCATAATCCCAGCCCAGAGAACAAGTCTTGTCACTCCCCTACCCCTTAATTTACTGTCCAGTAATGTGATCTTTCCCTCTCATATGTGTTCCTGTCAGTGTGATGCCATATGCCATAAGATTGTCATCACAACTGAGCTCATGCCAGTGCTATACCCACAGCCTTCAGAACTGTTAGCTAAATGACATTTTCTTCATTAAGTGTCTTGTCTTGTGTACTTTGTTATAACAACAGAAAATGGACTACTGAAGAGGAACATTAGACAAATAATGGAAAATATATTGGAAAATATAATGGAAAATATAAGGGAAAAATATATTTTCTTTTCACATTAATAACATTATATTTAATTCATGTGTTAGAAAAATTTAAAATTTGGAAAATAATATTTTCCCATGAACTAGGCTTCTGATTAAGTGTAAGAAAATATTATGGAACAATTTTCATTTTTAAAAGTTTTAATATAGTATGTCTAATCCTGGAGTTTGTGTTAAGTATCAGGCTAGGGAATTTGGGGGTTAATTGAATCTATGGATTCATGTCTTGCATCAGTTCAAAAAATTCTGAGTCATGATATCTTCAAATGTTCCTTTGTTCCATTTTGTCTTTCCTCAGAATCTAGTCAAATATTTTTAGAATTTTTCACCATTTAGCAGCCATTTATTTTCACCTTTATTTTCCTTTTGTGCTATGAAATGGATAGTTTCTTTTAATCTATAAATTGTATCTTATCTATATCAAGTGAGATATTAAATGCATTTTTATTTGCTGTTAAATTTTTCTTGTAGTTTTTCTTAAATATATTCAATGTATTTTGTATTTTCCTATTCCCTTCAATTAATTTCAAGTTTATTATTTGCTTCTTTAATCAATATAATTTCAAAACTTAAATTTAATAATTCAATATTTAAACTGTAGTTTTTTTCTGCTTTCTATTTTATGTGTTGATTTTTTTTTTAATTTTAATTTTTATTTATTTTTCTCAAAAGTTGCATTTAAATACATGTTATCAAACATAACAGAAAAAAACAAATTTTCAGAAGCTGTACACACTATTCACTGAAAACATTTGTTGAGGCAAATAGAAAAAAAAATTATTACAATCATAATTTTTCTAACTTTGCACAAAATTATAAGCAGATTACAT
>PVHX01016898.1:0-41726 GCA_004024805.1 Geosciurus inauris
TTTGCTTTGTGAATATTCAAGAAGTTAAAGTGTACATCTTTATTAGATGATCTTTCATGAATCTCCTACTCTGAACTTAAGTGACTTTGATTTGCATTGCAAATTTTGTAATATCAAATACTATGAAGCTTTATTCTTCTTTGTAAAAATATTTAAGGCATTTGAAGATTACACAATTAGCCAGCTCTCAGTAAATCATGTATTTAGAGTTGTGGTTCCAGAGAAAGTGATGAATGTTTGGAAACAGACATCTTCATTTTCCTTCATTTGCCTCAAGATCAGTGACTCGTTTTGGATAAAATGACCAGAGTCATAGGCTGTGAAATAAAATGAAACTTCTTTTTCTATAATGGAGAGAAAATCCCAAGAATCAGTGTGCTAATTCCATGTGTTAAAAATCCTCAAGAGCTGGGCACGGTGGTGCAAGTCTGTAATCCCAGCAGTTAGGGAGGCTGAGACAGGAGAATCGCGAGTTCAAAGCCAGCCTCAGCAATGGTGAGTCACTAAACAAATCAGTGAGACCCTGTCTCTACATAAAACACAAAATAGGGCTGGAGATGTGGCTCAGTGGTCGAGTACCCGTGAATTCAATCTCCAGTACCAAAAAAAAAAAAGAAATCAAGAGCTTAATCCCTTTCCAGTGAATAATGCAGAAGTTTCTTTTGTCTCTGTCTTCTTATTTCTTGAAGTTTGCCTGCAATTTATGTATATTGAAGGGTCTTACCAGACTCTCTGTCTTTACATTTCAAGCTGCAATAAGTAGGCTTTTTCTGTAACCAGATTCAAAGACAGTGCAGTCTGCTTTGAGATAATCCGACTGGACAAACAAATAAAGGAGCAACAACAGCAGCAAAACAAAATTAACAAGACGGGTCACTTATTTTAGAACCGGGTTTGCTGTAGGATGTCTTTAAACAATGTTAAAAACATAATTTCATTAATATTTTTGAGAGATATCCATCATCTAACATACCTTCTGCAGTTTAGTGTTCCTAAGTGTCTTTAAGTTAATGCACAGATAAAGCAGCATAAGGATTTTTACTTCAATTTCCAAGTGAACACAATATAACCTTCCATTTTCCTCAATAAATAAAATATTTGTCATTATTAAGTTTCTCATACTCTTTGTTATAATGTGCTCCTTTCTAGTAATTTTCCATTTCTACCTGGGGTTTCTCCTTTGTCCACTGATGAGTTTTTTCTCAGGTCAGCAATAGTGTTAGAATAAATTCATAAATGGGTATTCTTTCAATGTTGAGAAGAAATATCTTTTACTGGTGAGTTATTACAGTGTTTACTTCTTGTGAATGTTGTATTTGGGTCAGAATACATGTTTCCTTTTTCCTATCATCAATTTTAGAGATTCTGGGAATAAAAATGAAAAATTTTAATCAGTAATGCCTAGCATTGTTTGAGGGTTTCTTTTTTCAAAATAGTGTATGTAAAAACGTATATTTGTAATAATAATACCAATAATAATAATAACAGAAGTCAAATTGAATTCAGATAAAAATGCTTTGAAAATGGTAAAATTATGCAAATGTATAGGGCATTTTATTATTATTATTATTATTTGTGATTGTTAAGATATACTAGATAATGCTGTTGCCTTAGTTTGTAATTTAAGCATTAAGTAATAAAGAAAATCTATAGTAAATTCTGCATTAGAGATGCATATTCACCAGCATTTTTTACAAGTTTATTTTAGGCATTTCATAGAGGGCTTTGGTGGAACTGCATTGCTTCTAGAATTATATTCTTGGAATACTTGACTTTCAATGTTTTCATAAGATACCTCATATGGTGTGGTGGTTAAAAGTATATTCTATAGTGCCAAATTGCCTGGATGCAAATCCCACCCAAGCCATGTTTTATCCATAAGAGTGTGGACTAGTTATACAGACATTTTGAATCTGTGTTTCCCTATCTGTAAAATGATACTGATAATAGATTTGATGATTAAATGTACTAATATAAGTAAAGTATTAGAAGAATGTCTGGCACACAGTATAAAAAATGTCAGCCATTATTATTTCTTGCACAAGCCTGGTAAAAATTCAAGTGTAGTGGTTATTTAGTTGCATTGGTCCTGTTTGTGACTATCTTCATTATGTTCAGAGATCAACAATGTCCTGACTAGTTTTGGGGGTAGAGGAAGTCATAATTTCCTAATTATCAAAGTTCATAAATTAGAAACTTTAAAGTACATAATTTAAAAATTATGAATTAGGCCTTTGAAAGGGAAAAACAATAGTGTCTCAAGTTCGTGGTATAAAAACTGAGTCAAAGCCCAATATGTAGTGGGTGTTCTGTAGGCCTGGGTCTACTCATGGATTGTCTTTGCTAGGGATTCTTACCTATAATAATGAAGACATCACTTCTGGATTCTTAGTAAATCTGTAATATTTTTATCTAAGATGTGGGCTTTAAGCCCAGTAACCAAGGTTATAGTATTATGGCTGAAATATTAGGCCTTTAAAAATCATATACTTTAGTTCATTTACCTGTCTAATGTTGTCCATCTTCTTAAATTAGCAACGTTTAAAAATGTTATCATTTTAAATTATACAGTGGATTGTTCAGGTACTCATCTAACATTTAAAGTGTAAACAATGTCAGTTTTTCTAAAAAGAAGCAGGAGATTATTATATGTGAAAAGAAGTAGGTATGTGGTCTTTTATTCTTGCCTGCCTTAGTTTTGCAGTTCTATTCAAATTGGCATTTTAAAATACTGGTCTTTAATTATTAAGAACTCTGTGTTGTTTATAGAGATTTTTAGGTTCAAATTATCTAGCCAGATGTTTAAACACCAAGAGGGAACAAGTTAACTACAATTAACATAGTATTTATTTATCAAGTACTTAATTCATGCGTCATAAAAATCAGGATTTTGATCTTCATAATAGGTATATAGGCAAAGAGAACAACTCAGATACCAAAAATTGAAGATGAAAAGGCCAATTTTAATACTATAAACTTTGCAAAATGTTTACATTTTATAAATAATTTCTAAATTTTGGTTATTGATGCCTTTCCATTGCCTTTATAAAAATTCTAGGCATTATGGATAAGATAATGATAATATAACATTTTGCTGTAATTTTTTTCCACCAGGTAAATTCTGCCAATTGATTATGGGCCTGTGGAAATAGTGAGAACAGGGTTTAGGTATGGATTTGGGAGATACAAAGGCAAATGTAAAAATAAGATTGCACAGTGTTGCATTATTGCAGTTGTTCAAATGCAGCTCACCTTAGCTCTTTCATAGTCATCTATTACATTGTGTTAACATGGAATGTGGTATATTTTTATATGCTTGATAAGATATGAGATGGGAGTCCCTAAAAAGTCCCTACAAAGACATTAAAATAGTTCTGATTATAGTAAATTTAAATACTCTTTATGAACTTTTTAACAATTCATAAAATAGTAATGTAATATTACAGAAGGCTTGGATTTGCAAAATAAAGGGAGAAAAAAAAAACAACCACCACTTAACAAAAAATCACTTGTATCTTACAATACATCTGTCTTTCTATAATTTCCATTTTTGTACTTTATTGTTGTTTTAAATATTCTGAGCTATGTTTTAAAGGTGCTGAATTCTTGGATTTTCCTGAGGAATTCTCATTGGAGACCTATGGAATCCTTCCCAAGTATTAATTTTGAGCCTAATTTTAATAGAGTATTAAAAACAGTAGTAGAGTAGAAACTATATTCAATAAGAATCAGGAATTAATGTTCAAGTCCCATTACTAACACCATAAATGGTTTGAATGTGGTTATTACAATCTTCTCTACTTCTATCACTTGAAGTATGTTCGTGATACATGAATGCATATGAGAAAAAAACATATAGAGCCAAGAGAATAAGTTATGATCTATATACCTTCTCTAAAATCATTCTGTACACTTAACAAAGATTTATAGATGTGTTTTCTAGGGCTCTTATTTTCCTGTGATAGAGGGATTTGTTTTAGGCAAGGAGATGCTTCTCTTTCTTTTGGCTAATGTTTATGGGGAGAGAGAAAATGCAGGAGGAATGAGTGGGAAGAAGAAAAAGATAGCAAGTATGGATGATAGCAATGAAGAAGAAAGACAGAAATGTAAATCTGGTTATTTATTTGACATCTATTTGCAAGTCATTTAACTATAGAGATAAGAAAAGGCCAGTAAGAAAAGAAAATGCAAGAGCAAAATATTAAGGAGAAAAAAAAATACAGTGGAGAAAGGACACCCCCCCCCAAATTTTTTCTCTGATTCATATGTCTTACAGTTGTCCTCTTTTTTTGCTTGTTGTTACTTGTTTATGAATATGAAGGAGTGAGTATCCTAAAATTATTTAGACAAAATTAATGAATTCAGTAGAGCAAAACAATACCAAAACACTATAGAGAATTTCATTTATATTATAGGACGATTAAATAGGAATCTACTTCCAGCCACAACTTGCAAAGTCTTAAACAAATATCAAGTTTATTTATTCAGCTTATTTTCACTCCAGCTGCCTATTTAAAGCCTCCCATCATTGTTCTTAGCTTACCTTCAAATATGAAGCAGCATTTCTTCTTTAATATTTAAAGTACAATCCAAATGTCAAAGGTGGTTGTTGTCATTGTTGCTATTTTCACTACAGAAGCTGTCCAATTTTCAATGACAAAATCTTTATGTATAATATATTAACATAAATTAGTTTACTTTTCACACTATTTCTGCAAATAAGGTGACAGAGTGGTTAAGAACCATAAATTCAGAGCCTTAGTTTTGGAGTTTGAATTCTAACTCTATACCTAACCAGCTGTGTGACCTTGGGCAAATTATTTCAATCTTCTGTGTTTTAAGTTTTTTGTCTATAAAATGATGATAATTATAGTAATTTCCACATAATGTTATGAGGATAAAATTAGTTAATTTAGGTTAAGCACTTAGAACAGTTTTTAGAACATACAAGAATTAGTGGTTTAGAACCTCTGAATTCTGTGGTTTTCTACTTTGATGACACATTACAATTACTTGGGAAGTTTTGTCCCCGTCTGTTGCACACCTCATCAATTAATTCAGAATCTATAGGGGTGGGGCCCAGCAGTCGTGGGTGACATTAAGAACTCCTCAGTTGATGACAATGAGAAGCCAGAGTTGGGAACCACTCTCATAAATGTAATATCCTGCTGACTAAATTATAAACTTCCTGAAGGCAGAAATTTTATTATAATAGCCCTGCTTGTTCATGGTTCTGCTTTCTGCAGTTTAAGTTATCCTCTCTTAACCACAGTCTGTAAATATTCATGGAAATTCAAAAAGGAAACAATTTATAAGTTTCGTATTGACATTCTGAACATGATGAAATCTCTTACCAGCATGCTTTGTCCTGGCTAGGATGTGAATCATCTCTTTGTTGAGAGTATCCACACTGTATGTGCTACCCACATTGTGGCAGTTGAGAGAGAGAGAAAAAAGAAGGGGGGGGCATATTCACATAACTTTAATTATAGTATATTGTTACAATTGGCCTGTTTTATTATTAATTACTATTGTTGATTCCACTGTGCCTGATTTTATAAATTAAACTTCATTATGTGTGATATAGGAAAAACCATGGTATATGTAGGGTTTGGTACTTTCTGTTGTTTCAGGAATACCCTGGGGGTCTTGGCATGTATCCTCATTGATAAGGGAGACACCGTATGGACTATATGCTTCTCTTCAATGCAGCTAGCTCAGGGCCTTATTTGTAACTAATGCTCATTAAATACTATCAATTAAAGAAAACACATTGATGATTTTTGAGATGTGTAAAGACCTTGCAGTACTACAGAGGTGCTAATTTTCAGCATTAATTATTCATTTCCTCATTTATTCATTTATACATGTTACACACTAGAGGCTTGATGCTAAACATTGCAGGCATATATGTTTTCAAAATGCAATTCCTGTTCTGAAGAGTTTATAGTTTAATGTGTAATGCAAAACATATACAAATGCATACATGACTTGAATAGTAGTAGTAGGGAAGTTGACGGTGTTTAAGTGCTATATTGCAATTTGCATTCCCTAAGAAGTGGACTTCAAGATAGAGCATGCAGTGTGTTTGTTAGTGCTCTCAGGAGCAACATCTCTGTGTGAGTGGAGAAAGGGAAGGGTGTAAAAGCAGCATAATTATGCAAGAGAAGAAATTAAAGTTTGATGTATTCATAGTGAAGCTTTAAGCCGACCTCATGAAGATCTCTGTGGTGGGGATGGTTCCTCAGCGTTATCCTAAGTTGGGCAGAGGAAGGAGGGTTTTTATCCCTCCATGCAGATTAATGCTACTGTTGGAAGTATTGAACTTGAATGAGGCATGTTTCCTTAGCTCAAGCAATCCCCCAATAGAATGCACAACTCAGGGGTCTTCTGGCAGCATTATTAGCAGACAGGGAAATATAGGCTTCATTCCTTAAAGGAGAATTTCAGTGAAGTATTACAATTTCCACCATATGCAATAGAAGAGATTAACAGCAACAGCAACAATAACAACAGCAAAAGTCACCCTGGCCTCCAGAAGGAGATTATATTTATTTAAATAAAGGGAGAAGAGGCAGTGCAAATTGAGTATTGCTTTCTTAAATGTATTCCATTATAATTTGCTGTTTAAGAGTAGGTAAAATTTTGAGAGGCTGAAATGAGATGCAGGGTATTTCAGGTATTCAAAACAATAGAGGTGAATATGGGGAAATAGGAAATGTAGATTTCTTTAGATGTTCATGGATCTAGAAGGCCTGACTAGACAGCTAGATTTGATTTGATTATCATTCAGTAGCAAAGAAGAAGATGTTCCAGTGTGCTTTAGAAAGATGTATAAGCCGGGCGTCAGGGTGCTCGACTGTAATCCCAGCGGCTCGGAGGCCGAGACAGAAGAATCTTGAGTTCAAAGCCGCCTCCGTAATTTAGCAAGATCCTAAGCAACTTGGTGAGATCCTGTGTCAAAATAAAATATAAAAAGGGTTGGGGATGTGGCTCGGTATTTAAGTACCCTGGGTTCAATCCCTGGTACCAAAAAAAAAAAAAATGAGAGAGAGATGAATAACATGAATCTGGTTGAAATATGAAGAAATATGTGGAGGTCAGAGCTTGGAATCTGTCAGGTAAAGGAGCAGGTCAATGAAACTGAACACCAAGAACTAATGTTAGGAGGGAACACCAAAGAAAGGTGTGAAGCTGGAGACTGCATTATGCTGGCGGGATATAGGAGACAGGGTGCATGTGGATCTGACAGATCTGACAGAAGACTGAAGGTTTTGTGTGTATAATGTAGGATGGACGGCCAGTAGATAAGAGAGCTGTAGTGAGGAAAGGCAGAATGATGGAGAGGAGGGCGCACCATGGCAGTGGTTTTGATCCATGATTAGACAAATAAAAGATGAAAGTGACCAAAGTTTTGCATAAATCATTGGGAGTACACGAAGGTAGTTTGTTCAGGTTTATTCAGATCCTCTATTCTTGTGTTACTCTCTGGGGCTTTGCAGATAATTCCATGTCATGTTGTCCCAACCATCAAGAAAAGCACATCAGTGGCCTGGGCCAGACATCCTGGAGTGCTGTTCTAGATGGTGCTAGGTAAAGCTGTAAAACAACTATTTGTCCTCACCACGCCAGCCACCAGTACCTTCACTTTATAGCCATAATTTGCAGGCCCTGAGATTACATATCCTCCCTCTGTCTTCCCTATTCTGTCACAAATGGTCATTTATTTCATAATATTGGTTTCTCCAATTACGTGTTATCTACTCCTGAAGTATCTGTAGTTTGTAGGATTAAACTCTAATTCTCCTTAAATGGATTTTCATGAATAGTTATTATTTTGAGTAGAAGGACTTCTGAGCTCCTGAAAATGATGTTAAGTATAAGGTCATCCTCAGTGCATTTTCAGGATTTGAACAAAATGGAATATTAAGTCATATTTGTAGCTTCTTAATTAGCTTGGAAGGAGGTCCTGGAATGATACAAACACTGCCTTCCAGAGGACTCAGCTGTGGGATGTTATATACCTTAATATTATTATAATTTCTTTTTCTTCCCTCTCACAAAAATGAAATGGATGAACTGATCATCCTGTAATTTGTCATTATGAAAGAACTTTTCCTACTTCATCTTAATATCTAGAGTGTTTCATTTAAGAACAGCTTAAATGAGCCCTATTTCAAAATGAGCTATACTGTAATACCGTTAGTTCCCAACTAGTCACTTTATGAAGTCTCAGAACTGTGCACAATCTCTTTCCATTCTAAAACCTTGGGAGAAAGTAATTGAGGAACAGACACTTGAGAGTCTCGATTTTATTGCTTTGCAAAGAAATTTCAATTTAGAGTTTATCTGGTTATGGTCCCCGAATATTTCTCAAAGGAGGATAAATCAAGCTTGTTGGGAAGTTCTAGTCATATATCATCCAGTCCTATTACCTGATCTACCTTGTTTGACATTGTCAGTCGGAGCACTCTTCTGGCTGATTAGAACTCAACCTTGGGTGTGTTGGCAACCCACTCTTCTTGTTTCTCTCTTAACTACCGATTCAACACAGTTTTTTGAAATGATTTATATTTTGTCCTGCATTATTAGTATATGTTTCCAAGTCTTTCCTCTTTTGTTGGTTAAAGTTTAGAAGAAACCTCTTGGAGTAATGACTCACTTTGATAATATATCACCTGCTTGCCTCTTGTTTCACCGATGAGCTTATATTTGATAGTTTACCCTTCTCTATGTCTTTAAAAACAAATTTTCTCTTCTTAGTGAAAAATATGATTCTCTATCTGATCTCTGGGTAAACGCAAACCACTGTTTATTAGTAAAGATACATATGTGTCAATCTCCTCTGTTTTTCTGCAAGAATTGTTCTTTTTAATCTAAAGATCAAGAGCCATAAACAAGACTCATTTAGGTTGCTTCAAAGAAATCTAGGACTTACAGTAGAAATCTAATTAAAGGGTAATGAGAAACTATTCTTACAAACTAGTTTTCTGTTTTAAAGAACTAACTCATTCAAGTACTTCTCCATTCATTTTGTATGTATGTGTGTGTGTGTAGTGCTGGGGACACATTTTTTATATCTAGTAAAATACAATAAAATCTATTTTTATTGCTCATAACTAGAAAGGTGAAGTCATTATTGTGATTCCCGTATGTTCTGGTTTTTCTTCTCTGTCCTCATAGTAGCATTACATTGCTCTGCCTAATTAAAATAGCCAAGTTATATAATTTGCTTTTGCCAATGAAGTATAAGTTAGGATGATACATCACTTCCATGTTGAAGCTTCAAAGTTTAGTGTGAAATGTGGATATTCTTTCCTTCTGTCAGAGTGTCTCAGATGTTCATGGCTCTGTCAGTCTAAGTGAGGAGAAAATAGAGTGGCCATGAACCTAAGATGGACATTTATAATGAGCAAGAGAAAAGGTTTGTGTTATGTCACTGAGATTTGGAAGTTGTTTGTCTGCAACACATCCTGGGCTATTCTAATTCTAATGGATTCTGGTAGGGAATATATTAGGATAAATTTGTAAAAGTTAAAATAACATTTCTCTTTTGCAGGATTTATATGTCCTCAAAGTAGGAGCAATTTTTAACTATCATGGGGAAAAGAAAAACTTACCTAAGTGCTGCTGATTGGTGCATTTAATTACTGGTAGTGGTGTTGGTGTTAGTGAGTAGTCCTTTGGGAGCAAGGATCAAGGAGACTATGTTAATTTTAGCTGTAGGGTGAGGTTGGGCTGTCAATTTATTTTCTCAAAACAGAACCATAAGTACCTCTGTCCTACTGACATAGTTTGGGAGAGCATATGATGTCCTTAATACACTATTTTTTTCCTTTGACTTAAATGAATTCATTATGTACTTAGGTACTTTCAAGGGCAGATTCTTAATTTCTTAACCTTTTCATGTAGAGATCAGTGAAGAAAGGAAAGTAGCATTGGCAAGTGGGAAAAATAATAGGTTTGTAGTTCAAGCAGATAATTTGCAGACCTCTAGGCCTTCTACACCCTATGTCAGTCCTGAAAATGAGACACAGAATAATGAACTCAGGCACAGATCCTACTACTGATTCATTATGTGGCCTTAGGCAAGGTATATTATCACTTTGGATCTCAGTTTCCTCATCTTTAAAATGAGGATAATAATACTGGCATAAGTCATAGGGGTGTTGTGTGGATAAACTAATTAACGATTATAAAATGCTTTGAAAGTGCAAAGTATTGTATAATTGTTAGGTGCTATTATCAAGAAGTATTATTAGTGTGTTGTGTTTAGTTTTTATTAGGGTTTCTTACTGCTTTGAAGTCAGCCTCCACGTGGACTGTGGGTTTGGGGTGTTTTTACAGATGTGCTGCTCTGGTTCCTTTTTGCCTAGAGAAAATCTTTGGTAGCTAGGGTAATCATCATTATGAAGAGCACCTCATGAAGATAAAAGAAGGAAAGATAGGAAATTATTTTCTTTAAAAAAAATAGAAAGGACTCTCTTTAAAAGTATCAATCAATTCTTTAAAATGTCATGTAGCCCTGTGTTTCAGTAGAGTAGAACAATGTGCAAAATTTAAAACTTCAGGAATTTTCTGCTTCAGCATAACATAGGGAGTGTTCTTGCTTAGGTAACTTTAAATCAGCTGAACCAGCTGTTTCTAATTTTCCCACAGTATTTGCTTCAAGGATGAAAATAAGTGAGGTATCCTCCCAAGGAGAGAAACTCTGATCTGTGGCTGTGATTTGCATTTTCAAAAAGTTAAAACCCCAACCCAAATTAATTTTCATTTGTTTTATACATTCTCTGTTGGGAAATATGCTTCTAAGTACATAAATACAAGATATTCTTTTGAAGATCAAGAATACACTATTTTTATAGATGACTACCTGGTATAACTAAACAATATTAGCTTTGAAGCAAAAAGACCACAGTCAGGCCTTAGGAGGATTTCTTATCTGCTTTGCATTTTTTAACAAAATAATTTAATATCTGCCTCAGTTTCCGTGTACAGAAGTGTGTGTGTAAAATAATTCCTGCTTGCCTAACAAGGGGTCAAAGAAAATAAAATCTTTAAAAGTATATAATGATATATTTAAATTGCATTATAGTAATGAGTTAAAGAGAAGCTCCTGAATATGTTTTCAAGGATAATAAAGATATTATTAGTTTACATAATTTCCTTGAGTTGTTCTACTGTCCATAACTTTGATCTTATATTTTATGATGTAATGAGAATGAAATCCATATGCACTTTCTAAGAAGTTAGGTATGTCGAGATGTATCACAGATCTGAGTGAACAGCTTTGGTCATTTACTTTGTTACTATTCCACATACTTTAAAAATTTTAAAAACTATGTATAGGCATGTGCATGTATATAATATACATGCATTATAATTTTAAATAAGTAGAAAGTTTGAAAACAAAAAAATTTGTTTATTATTCAAAAGAAAAAAAACTTTAACCTAAGAAATCTAATGTTTAAGTTCAAGTCACAAGAGCTTTTCAAGTTTGACCTTATAGTTCAATAATCATAAAGGATAAACATTTCCAGAGACTTCTGAGAGACCAGAAGTTTTCCAGTGTCTAGCCAAGGATTAGAGGACTCAAATACTGGGGCCTACCTGTGAGGCACCATTATTTTCTTCCAAATATGTCACCTCTTGTGATGGTTTAAATCTTTGCAAGAACAAATTCCACAATTCATTTATTTACTCTTCTTAAATGTTTACTTCATGAAATGACAGCGAATATACCAGAGTTGTTTATCCCCTCACAGGTGTCAAAGACAAGGGCAATGGCAGAGTTTGTAAAGTTTACCTGGTTTTAGTCTCCCTGCATATTCCCTACGGTGGATGCTCTGGTATACATCCAGATCTCCCTTTAAAAATGAGGCTCTATTTCCTACCTACTGAGATTGTTGTTTGCAGATGACTCACAAATTTGTCCCTCTAATGGACTTAAGTGCTGTTGAAGGGAACCTTTCACCAACCCAAGATAATACTAGCCTCCCTGGAGCTGCCAGTGAATGGTCAACATAGACAATACAAAGCTGCAGCCCCTTGCCTTGGTGGGGAACAATTCCTAAGGACTCTCTCAACACCAGATCTCTCTGTAGGATTGACTGAGGCCTGTCTTCCAACTGAATTATGGATGAATTTCTTTTCTCAACAAACCCCTGGCCATCAGAACCATGTAGGATCAATTCCCATCACACAATTTCCAAGAAAGTGCTAGGTTAGCTGTGAGAGGAAGCCTGAATTGCTATAGGTCCTCTAGGAACTGGGAGAATAAATGTGGGACTGGGTCCCGAGAGTGCTGGATCAAAGTAGCTGGAACATGAAGTGGAATAAAGAAGAATTCATCCACATGAGGAGACTCACCCATGATATGGAATTTAACACTCTGGCAAGGGCTTGGTGAGATAGGCTAACATATTGGTAGGATGATTCTTGGAAGCTTAGAAAAAGTTATTGCCAATGCTATAAAAAAAATAGAAATGCCAAATTGCTGTGGCAGACAGTGGATGAAGGAATCAGAAGGTTCAGCAATGTTGTCTTGGTACACACAAGGCTGGAAAAGAAACCAGATGGCTATGTTCTGAAGAAGACCTGGAGCCAAAAGGATAATGAAGCGAGAGGAGCATCATCATTCCTGAGAGGCACAGGGGTGACCACCCTCTGTTAGCCAAATCTGATGGACAAGATGCTGTTACAGAACTGGACTCATTGATAGTAGAGTGGGTGGTGAGTCTGGTCTCTACAAAAAGTTTTTGGTGAATGACAGAGGACTACTACAAACTTAACCATGCTTTAATTATATAGTTTGCAGCCATTGATCTGAAAATATGTTCTTTTCCATCTCTTTTAGGGAGGAGGAGCAGAAGCACTTTACATTGATTTGGATTAGATGACAATAAAAATTCATTTTCTTTCTCCATAGCTTTGCTGTTTGCCCTCTTACAGGACCTAAAATGTCAAGATGTTCTGCTGAATATCACATTAGTCTATTATTTGATGACAGTTTGTTTTTCAGACTGATCTTTACTAGGTGGCAAGCCTTGGTAATGTGTGTGATCCAGAAAATAGGAAATAGGTCTTATGGAAATTTGGTGCCCTTCTTTATCAGTAAAGTTCAGGAATCTGTGGCATGCTGAGACATCCTCTTCAGACGAAAGAAACTATTGCAACTTATACCTCCTAGAATTAAGAAGGAAGCATAGCACCTGGCAGGCTTCTATGGATTCTAGAAGTAGAATATTCCACACTTAGTAATACCATTGCAACCTTTACTAAGGGAAACATAATGCTGTCAGCTTCTAGTGGGGCTTAGAATAGAAAAGAGCTGAATGGCAAGTTCACGCCACAAAGTAGCCCTGCTACTGGAGTTTGACATTCTGGAAGATCTTATGGCAAACTCTAATAGGGAAATCACCAAACAGATCTCAAGGTCATGCCATTGGAGGGTAATGATTATGAACTTTTTGGGAAAACTAACTCTGGTGTGCTATGGAGAGCTGAATGTATGGAGCATCTAACCACAAATTATCAAGTGACCATGTAGCCAGTGCTACCCATCATGAGCTGATATTACATAACGAGTGCTAACCTGGTGGACCCTGTAGCAGTTCATTGTAAAATGGAAGTGGTATAGCTGAGATTAAACACAAACAAGGCCAGAAAACACGGGCAAATTACATGAGTGTGTGGCCCAGTTCCCTGTGATAGGCTCCACAATTGCAGCTGCACTTTTTCCTCTGCTCTCCAGTGGCTGCATTTGGATTAAAGATTTCTGTTTTTCCAGCTGATAAAGGAGGGAAAAGGACATGACTTGGTTCATGGTAGATGAGTAGATGAATGCCAGTCAGAAATGTACTGTTGCTTCACTATTGCCCCATTGAAGGGTGCCCTTCATGATAGGAATAAGAGGACATCCTCCATTTGTTAGGATTTTGGACATTGCTCCTGTTTTTATTTTTGTATAGTTCAAGTTAAGAACAGGCTTAATTCATGGTAAATGGCGGATGGGCTGTCTTATTGGTCAGGGACCTAAAAGGAGAAAGACTGAAAGATTAGGAAAGATGAGGTTTGGAAAATGACATATAGGTGGACTTATTGAATAGACATAAACTATGAAGATCTTTGTAGTTTATGTTAATGTCTATCAGAAGACATCCATCACAGAAGCATTGAAACTAATATAGAGAGAATGGCTGGTTTTACTTGGCAGGCCCTGTTGTTGGCTACTCAAGTCCTCACATGATGATTGCATGAATGGTAAGACAATAGAGTTCATGAATAGACTATACAGTATATGTTCCTACTCACCAAGATTGAACCAGCTACTGCTATTGTTGAAAGTCTAATCTGAGAGCAAAAGAGACTAACACTAAGCTCCTGAATGTAATACCATCTCTCTATGAGAAGGGCCAGCTACTTGGAGATAGTTTAATAACATCAACCTCACCCCTCCCTGGAAAGGATGAGGATTTATCTTGGAAGGGATTGACACACAGTACAGATAAGTCTTTACCTCTCCTGCCTTCTAGAGCTCAGCTAGCATAACTATTTGAGGGTTTTAGAGTTTCTCTTCTGTTAATATAGTATATGCCAAAACATATGTACCTTAAACAAGGGACATACTTATAACATGAGCATTTGTGGTCATCGGCGTAGCTTCATAGGATCCCTTCACATACCATTGCTCCTAGAAGCTGTCATGCTATTACTAAAGTAATGGCATGGCTTTTTGAAAGTAAGGTGCCTGTTTGGGGATGACACAAGAAATTAGCTTTGAGATGATACCCTGTTAGAATGGAATATCATCTTCCTGGATATAGTATATAGCCTAAGACTATGATAATTTTATACTGCTATAATCCCAATACTATAATAAATATGTCCAGAAACCAAGGGAACAGAAGCAGGAGTGTCCCTGATTACCACCTCTCCTAGTCAACCACTTAGGGAAAGTGTTGCTTTCTGTTTTCATTTATGTAGGTTCTGTTTGTTTAGTATTTCTGGTTTCAACAGATGGAATTCCCCACCAGAAGACATGGTAAAGATTTCATCCAACTGAAAAGTGCAGCTGCTACCTGCTTACATTAGGTTCCTTATGCCAGGAGCAGGCAAAAAAAAAACCCAGCTATCCATATTGTCAAGAGTAATCAACCCTATCATTAAGAGAAAGCAGGGCTGTTGCACAATGGGAGAAAGAATTTGTTTGGCACCTATTTGATATACTGCAGTCATAGTACTCTCCTTTCCAAATAGATAAGTATGGCGGCAATGACCTGAAACAGGCATGGGGACCAGGGACTCAAATTCCTCACAGATGGGGGTCTGCATTATCCCTCCAAGTAAACATTTAGACTAGTGGAGGTGATAGTCAAATCTGAGAATGGGTAGTGGAGGAGGAAAACAATGAATATTAGTTGTGACCTCAAGGCTACCTGCATTAAGAGCTATCCCATTGATATCTCTCTTGAATATTTCTCCAGAAAAAAACCAGAATCCTAGAGAAGCTGTTTCTAGATAGTGAATACTTACTACATGAAGTAAGTAGATTTGAGTAGATTGAGGGGTGAACTGAAATGGCAGTTGTGTGTACCATTCATATACCACCTGTAGGAATGAGATATTTGTTCCCTCAGCTACTGGGAGTGCTGCTGCCGATGATTCAGAACTAATTCTGTCCATGGAAATTGGCCACTGCTAAAATTGCCTATCCGGGTTAGTCAGTTTTTTATCACTATGACAAAATAACTGAGATAATTAACTATACGGAGAAAAGGTTTATTTTGATTTATAGTTTCAGAGCTTCCAGTCCACGATTGGATGGACACATAGCTTTTAGGTGCACGGTGAGGGTGCCAGCTAGCCAGCTCACAATGGTGAGGGACCTATGGCAAAGCATCCTATTAATTTCATGGCCAAGAAACAAAAGAGAAAGAGGAGGAGAATACTGGGGTCTCAAAATACCCTTTGAAAGCACTCATCCAGTGGCTTAACTTCTTTCCACTAAGCCCAAACTCTTAAAAGTTCCACCATTTCCCAATACCACTATCCTGAGAACCATACATTTACCACAGGAGCCTTTGGGAGATATTCAAAGTTCAAACAATAACACTGTCTCACCAAGGTCGAAGTCCTGCCCTAAGACTAACCTACCTCTAGTAATTGCTTAGTGTCTACAGGAACACAGTAGCCCAGCCCCATTACTTTGATGGTCAATTGTAAAGTGTCATCTCATCCTCAGAGGTTTCAGTGGGATGAACTAAGGTCTCTGTTGCAACCACATTATAGTGCAATTTCTCCTTTGTTTAGTCCAGCTTCTCTAACTCCCTTATAGGTATAATTCCTGGGACTATTCCTTATTAAACTTCTTGCATGCAAATCTAACTCAGAGTCTATGCTGGGAGGAGCAGTACTTAGGACCTTGTTCCTAACATCACTTTATAACTTAATTTAAAAACACATTTAGTAAAGGAGAGTTAATAAATTCTCACTATTAGCATACCCCCAAACATTCCCAAGCATTCTCAACACATGTTGTAATTCTTAAGACTAATGTCATTTACTAGTTCCCTTTGATTTAACAATTAAAAAGTACCTGATGTATATCAGGCATTGTGTCAGACTTTCTGGATTCAATGGCATATAATGCAAGATTCTTGACCTTAAGAGCCTGTTGGTTGAAAAGGAGAAGTATTTAAATTACTAGACAATTAAAACATGATTAAACAAAGGGGAATGAAGGGACAGGAAAGGGTATGGGAATGGGAAAGACAGTAGAATGAATTGGACATAACTTTCCTATGGTCACACATGAATATACACTCAGTGTAACTCCGCATCACATACAACCACAAGAATGGGAAGTTGTACCCCATGTATGTATAATATATCAAAAGACATTCTACTTTCATGTATAACTGAAAAGAACAAATAAAAAGTTAAATTAAAAAAAAAACACTCTGTGATTAATAAAGCATACTGTGGGAATCCAGAGGTCTAACATCTGATTTGTATAACTGAGCAAGGGTACACAACAGAAAGAAATTTGTCAGATCTTATGAAAGAAGTATCTTATCTAAGCCTTCAGAGGAAGCAGAAATTATTTAGGAAAAACAATATGGTCAAAGGGTGAGAACAGCATTAGGGAAGAAGAGAACAGGTTTGGAGATAAGAAAGTACTTCCTTAGGAACAGATCAAGGGGATGTGGTAGAGATTAGTGTGAGGTACAGAGATGTGTGGGCATCTTTGAATTACTTCAGGCAAGGGGAGTAATATGACAAGATTTTTTTTTATTGGTACAAGAGTTTGAACCTATGTGCACTTCACTACTGAACTACATTTCCAGCCCTTTTTTATTTTTTTATTTTGAGATAGGATCTCCATGAGTTGCTTAGGGCTCACTAAATTGCTGAAACTGGCCTCTAGTTTACCATCTTCCTGCCTTAGCCTCCTACTGGTATTATAGGTATGCACCACTGGGCCCTGCCAATATGACCAGATTTTAATTTTGGAATCATTAATTTAGAGAATACATTAGAGAGGAGTCCGGTTAGGAGTTCCTTGTAGAAATCTAGCTAAGAAATGATGGCTTGACTGATGAAGTGGCAAAAGCCATGAAGAAAACAAAATGATGGAGTCTGGAGATTGGAAGGACATTGAAATCATAAAAATAGCTGATGGACTGAACTTGGGAACTTAGGTTAGGCGTTCTCTTAGGCATCTCTCTGGTTTGGGGATAGGAGTGTTACTCACTGAAATGTGTGGTGGAGTGAGGGTAATGGTCATACTGATGAGTGTGTTTATACACATGGGGTGAGTGCAGGAAGGGGTAAGATACAGTAACTTATATTTTAACATTTCTGTTGAGAAATTGTGAGGTATCCAAGGGTAATTGGATGTGTAGTTAGAGAGACCTGTGCTTAGAAGACTGCATCATATAAACAGAAGAAACTATGATGATTTCATTCCAGGAGGAGATAGAAGTTGAAAAGAGAATGGAGCTGAAAACAGTTTAGCTACACAGACTGTGTTCATCATCCTCTCTATAGGAAATTCGATAACTGTCTAGTGCAGTTCCTTATCCAGGATGAATAATACGAGTTCCTTTATCTTTTTCCATGGTTCTAATTGGAAATTTCTTTGAAACTTTTCTATGTTCATATTTGATTGTATAGACCAGAATTAGACATGTTATATTTATTATAATTGTCTTTGATGGAATGAGAATTAAGAAGCCTTTCTAAGGTGCTATATGTATCTGGAAAACAGGAGCACTATTTACTACTTCCCTGAAGCAGGTTCCCCAAAGGCAGAGATTGCCTGGCACAGGGAACTTGTGTTCAAAAATCCTGTATAGCCCAAGGACAAAGCAACATGATAGAACATGTTCTTGATATGTGATTGTTTCTGAATGCCAGCTCATCTGGGGAAGAAATGCATTTAAATTATTTTTGACCCCTTTGAAGAATGTTTTACCACTTATCAAATTTCAAGCAAAAATTGCATTAAATGTATCAAATTTCAAGCAAAAATTGAAAAGTTCCTCAAATGTCATCCAAAACAAAAACATTCCATTGATTTGTGAGATCTAGTTATTGGGCTTCTTTTCTGGAAAATAAACCTTTAAAAATTAAAAGTAACAAATGACAACCTTAATAATCTGAGAAAATTTTCATACATTATAATCTTTATTAATTATTATTTTAATGAATGTTAAAACTTAAAATCTGGAATGAATATATGATAAATGTGTAGTGTATTTCAGTTTTATGTAATGATTGTGGACCTGAAGGAAAAATTATTTTTCTAAGTTCTAAGTGACTGATTTCATCTTGGCCCTGGACTCCCTCTTTCCCAAATTTTCTTGCAGAGGTTCAGGGGAAGTCCAAACTATAAAGACTTGCTGCTTATTGCCTTTGAGTCTTGGATTTCCTCCTTTACATAAAAGCCCTTTTTCCTCCTAGCCCGAAGGACCCTAGTTCATGTTTTTATTTCCTGGTAAACCTTAGTATTTCTAATGTTTTACTCTAAAATGCCAAGGTTTGCCCCTTTGAATTCTTTAAAGGAGCACACATACAAAGTAATCAGAGCATTAGCTAACTCTTACCAGCTTCTATCATATGTCAAACTTTATAGATAATATATACCATTTTAAGATTCATGTCTGCCCCACTAGTTGATATTAGTATTAATCTCTCTTGATAGACAAGAAAACAGTCAAGGTAAAGATAAAAACTTGTCATGGGTCTTGTGAATGGAAAGTGGCAGGGCTAGGATTGGAGTTACCACACTCTGGCTCTTGAGCCCAAACTGTTAACTATGTCCTGCCTTTCAGCAGTGAGAGCTTTTTTTTTTTTTTTTTTTTTTTTTTTTTTTTTTTTTTTTTTTTTTTTTAATTAGTTTATTTAATTGCATTTCAAGTCATAGCACATATATAGAGCTCAGTTTTTCCATTTCTCTGGTTTCAAACCAGATAATCACACCAATTGTGTCTTCATACATGCACCAAGGGTAGTGATGACGATCTCAATCAACCATCTTTACTATGCCCATTCCCCTTTCCCGCCCCCCACCTCCCCCATGCTTCAGCAGTGAGAGCTTTTAAAACAATGTGAGTTATTTGGTGTGCCAATAAATTCAGTTGGGAGGGGAGGGGGCATGAGGGCAGGAAAGATGGTGGAATGAGATGGACATCATTACCCCTAGGTACATGTATGACTGCACATATGGTGCAACTCAATATCGTGTACAACCAGAGAAATGAAAAGTTGTGCTCCACTTATGTATGAATCAAAATGCATTCTGCTCTCATGTATAACTAATTAGAACAATAGTAGCAAAAGAATGGAGGGGGCAAAAAGAAGATAAATTCTTCACAGTAGGCCAAGATTAAAAGAATCCAGAAACATCTACACTGACTTATACCACTTACATTATAAAAGAAATAAGAAAAAAAAACTTTTTTTTTCAGCTTAAACTTGTTGCACAGTAGAGGATAAATTTCACTATCTAAACTTGTTTAGAGCTTTAAGAAGTAGGCCCCAGAGACTCAAAAATCAAAGTGAAATGAACTAAAATTAGGGATTGTTTTCTAAAAATTCATGTAACTCTTAGCAATGATTTAGGCCTTCCAAACAACATAAATTATACATGCAGATTACTTCTAATTACAATGCCTTTCCCTCTAGATTACTGAACTCTTACACAATAGGATTTTAATTGATTCACATCCGCTTGCATGTCTAGTATTTGAGTAGAAATATGCCCATTGTCAAGAAACTAAATTTGTTTAAGCATTTATAAGCATTTCAAGAACATAGGCTAACAAAGTTTGTTTTAAAGATTAGTTATCCACCTTAGAAATTAATACACACTGTGTAATATCTACTGAAGTATGTTTGGAACATGTATTTTCAAAGGGATGATTTACAGATCTTTAGTTGAATCTAACAATTTTAAACTCTTATGTATAATTTTTTCTTCATTTTCTTATGTAACAAAAATGAGAATCATATTTCTGGGCCTTTAGACTGTCTGGTATTCCAACAACTGTTATTTGTTCAATTTTTACTAAACCATTTTGGAATTAACAGTGCATTTCTGTCTTTGCTATGGTTTAAATATCCTCTCTAAATTCATGTTGAAATTTAATTGTCATTTGTTTTTGTTAGCTTTTGTGTCACAGGGACCAAAATACCTAACAAGAACAACTTAGAGAAGGGAAAGTTTATTTGGGGCTTAAAGTTTCAGTGATCTCAGTCCATCGATGACTGACTCCATTGCTCTGGGCCCAAGTTGAGGCAGCACATCATTGAGGATGTGTCCAGAGAAGGAAAGTTCTCAGCTCATGGCAGAATGAGGAAGCAAGGGATGGCACCTCCTCCAGCCACACCCTACCTGCCTATAATTACCATCCAGTCCTTTCAAACTAGGATGGACCAATTAGGTCCAATTAGGTTATAGTTCTCATAATATAATCACTTCACTTGTGAATATTCCTGCATCTACAAACCATAATACCATTGTAACAGCATTAAGAGATGGGACTTTTAAGATGTGATTAGATCATGAAAGCTTAACTCTCATGAATGGATTAATGCTTTTATGGGGAAAGTGAGTTCCTGATAAAAAGAGTGAATTTAGCTTGCTTTCTGTCTCTATTTTACACTTACTTGCTTGCCCTTCTGCCATATTTTTGTGAACCTAAAGAACCTTTCCAGAGGACAGCATCATGCTCATGAACTTCTTCTAACTAAAACAATGGCCTCCAGATCTAGAGCGAAATAAACTTCTATTGTTTCTAATTTTCCAAGTTTGCAGTATTCCATTATAGCAGCAGAAAACAGGCAATCTTTAAAAAAAAATTGTTGTTTTATATAAGAATAAATGTGATTGGTAAATGAAATTTATGAGGCCATTGTTTTGGACTGATCTAGATCTGACATAACTAGAATGGAGTCACTTAGGCTAAGTACTTTCTAGTCAAACTGAACTTGAGATGGGCTACACACACACACACACAAAGGGAGGTAGGATATTCATAGCAAGTCAATCAGAAGATACACATTTTACCTGAACCAGCATGACCAGGAAGTCTGAGGCCAGCATGAGGAAAATAACTTTGAAATGACCATGAATTCACTTTTGGTTCCTGAATCTACTTTCTTTATCTCTTTTCTGCCTATAAACTCATCTCCTCTGTTCAACTCATCAGAACATCCATTCTGATTTATAAAATGAGATATTTGATTCCTGAATCCAGTAAAAGCCAAATAGTTTTAATTGAATAAAAAACAATTAGATCTTTAAATTCTTTGGAATTTTGTCTTTTGATGGGATTCTTTATGATCTTACATGTCACCCATGGTCTTCTCTGTCTAGTTATAAATGTCAGCATGTGTGATACTGTAATGAGCATGCCCCAATAGGAGCCTTTAGAAAATGACCATCTGAATAACAAATATTTCAATTTTTATAAAAATTCTTGACTGGAACATCCATTTTGTAATTTGTTGGAATACTGTTTTAATTTCCAAACTGGCTTTTCTCTGAGATTCATATTGACCCATTCATTCTTCCTACTTTCCTTGTGCTGTTCTGATCATGTATTGTTCATGTCTCTTGGGACTATTTCTCATGCCTAACATTTGGCCACAACTTTGGTTCTTCCCTCTCCCAACTGGAAGTTCAAATTTATTTTCTTCTACCAGCAAAATAGTTCATAGAATTTTTGCAAACCAGTAGTTCAAGAAAGTTTTACGTTATTCACCTATGAGACTGCAAACATTATGGTGCATGAAGCAATAGCAGTCTGTAGGTGAGGCCCCTGATTTTCAACATTGAAGGCTCTTGATTTTCAAAAGATCCAAAATAGGCATAGCATGTAGAAATCCTACACCTTCTTTTTCTCTTTAGTCTGAAATTATGTGTTTGCCTGAAACTAATAGTTCTGCACAGGAAAATATGACCTAAAGGCATAATTCTTACAAAGAGAATAAAGAGTTTAGACTCCTGTCAACCCCCAAGCTCAATCTCCTTTCCTTTCTTGTGATCTGCGAGGAGCGTTTTTGCTGTAGTTGTCTTTCCCAGGTAAAACTCTGCAGTGGACATTTTAGTCAACAGTCTCCTAATGAATATTTATTGAGTGCTAAGTACAATAAAGATGTGGGGTGAAGATGTTGTGGCCTGCATCTTCAGGGAGTTATGTCTTGATATTTGTCAGAGGAAAACCTAAAGAGAGTGTTTAAAAATTTATACATCATAGTTGTACCGTGAGTGTTGAGTTATTCCTGCATGCTTCAGGAGCAGAGGCACCTGGATAGGTACTCCAACATTGTAGTAATATTACCATTTTGTGGTAGTGTTTTGGTTGAAAATTATTGCATGACTTTTCTGCAGTATTCTCACTCAACTTTTCATGACTAAAGGTTATTTTACTAAACCCAGCAGTAAAGATCTGACAGCCATATTTGTACCTGGAAAAGTCACTAAAATGCCCCATTTTCCAACTTTCCAAAATCAGCAACAATATTGACCCTGCTCACAGTTTATGAGACTCATTCATGTTGGATTCTCTGTGCTAAAATAGATTGTCCCATAAGAACAATGTTGAGAAATGACAGATCTTCCTTTACAAGAAAAACAAAGGAAAAGTGATGCGAGCATAAATTATATATTGTACCATTAATTAAGTTTTATTCATTAATAAAGCATACCAATTATTTTCTACCTGATGGATTTATCATTTAAAAAGACAGCAGAGCATATTTCAAACTTTCAATTAATTCCTTATTTGGATCAATATTATATCATAGTCTTGATTTATGTTGAAGTCTTGAAAGACAATTACTAGGCAAGAGATGCATGTTGTGCCCTGGGTGCAAGCATCCTTTGAAAGATCAGGAAGATGAAGGAAAAGCCAAGAGTGTAAAACTAATTCTCACATAATATTAGAATAAAAACTGTAAAGAATGTGATGCCAAATGGTAATAGATGCCAAGTTTTTCCAATGAAATGAGACAAAATTGACAGAATAAAAAATTTTAAGAACATGTTTATAAACCAAATTAATGTTCAGAAGAAAAATGGAATTTGATTTATTTATGTTTTGCTTTACTCCATTTATTAATTTTTAAATATTGCACAATTTTCTCTCAAGGTTTATTTATCTTCATGTTCACTTGATGTACTTCTCTTGCTTATTACAATGCACAGAGCTGTCATCTATAAGAATAAAAGCTCTGCAAAAATGGATCATTTTAATGTGAAAATGAATGGAATAAGACTTTAACCTCATCTTATTTTTCATGATAGACTTTATTTCAGAATTTTCTGTTAAGCAAGAAATATTTGGGAATGACATTGATATGGGGGATAGGTGCTTTTTTTCCTGTCAGTTCATCTATAAAGCTGAAAGGAAATGAATCTCTAAATAGGTATCTATTCTTCCCACTTACTATTTTCAGAGAGGAGATAATTATTATGTCCTGAAGTTATACATAGTTTTCCCCATTTACTCTTTTTCCTTAACTCCATCCCACAACAATAGCCTAAATTTCCTTCAACTATATGCCCCCATCCACACACCCCAAATAAATAAAACCTAAAAATGTTTGGAGCCATATTGTCTAAAACTAAGCAGCATCTCTAGTAGGTATTTAGAAAGTAAAGGGGGAGTAAAGGTGAAGTAAAGAGGTGAAGGATATAAGAGAATACTCATTTTCTTATGGAATTCCATTAATCTGAATTAAAAATAGATTTATTTGTATTCTCTTTCTTCCCTCTTTTCCTCTTCTTCCTCTGCTTCCTCCCATTCACTCTTCTTGCTTCTCTTGGGGAACAGTACAGAATTTGGATTCACACCACTAACTGGGAGCCATTCCTTTCTGGGGCTTCAGGAAGAACACCTGCCATGTTGAGACAAGGAAGGCAGAAGTGGTCCTGGACAGGCAAATGGGAGCCTTGTGGAAGGGAGGAGATGATGGGTAGAGATTTTATTTCAATTAATTACCCATTGATGAGATGCCCAGGCTTCTTACTCTTTATGTGTTCTTCTTCTGTCCCCAAAATGTTTCCTTATCTTCTGCAAGAAAAAAGAGGATAGCAACAATATGTTCTAGAACTTGTTCAAGGTATTTTAATTTATACCTAAGTTTTTTAGTACCTTCTAAGTGCAAAGAACTGTGATCTGTGTCAGAGATACAAAAATTAATATAATTCCTACTATGTTAGGGGAAGAAAGTCAAGAGCAGATAAATTACAGGTAAGGAACTCAGAGGAAGAAAACACTGATGATAATAGACTGTGCTTAAGTAATGACATTGAACAGTGGAAAAATAAAAAACATATGAAGACTAGAATTCAAGATAAGTATCTCAAATTCAAGATGCAGGATAATGGGCTGGGGATATAGTTCAGTTGGTAGAGTGCTTGCCTTGCATGCATAAGGCCCTGGGTTCAATTCCTAGTACCACCAAAATATGTATACAGAGTAATGTTAGGAGATAAGAATAGAGTCACTCAGCTGAGATGACTTTTCTTACAAAAAGATGTAGTTTATTAATAAGATACACCTGTTGGACAAATTAAAGATTGGACTTAGCTGACAAAAGGTAGAGTGTCAGCCGGGTGCCCGCCTGTAATCCCAGCAGTTAGGGAGGCTGAGACAGGAGAATTGTGAGTTCAAAGCCAACCTCAGCAATGGTGAGGCGCCAAGCAACTTAGTGAGACCCTGTCTCTACATATACCACAAAATAGGGCTGGGAATGTGGCTCAGTGGTCAAGTGCCCCTGAGTTCAATTTCTGGTACCAAAAAAAAAAACAAAAAAAACAAAAAACAAACAAACAAACAAAAACCCAGGAAGAATGACCTGAGAGTAGATGGGAGAAGATGGAAGTTCTGAAGGCCTTCCATTGCATATTATTGCATCTACTTTTCCAGGGTGGTTTAAGGATTAGATGGTCTTGGTTTATTTCTAAGAGTCAGCTCTACTGGTATACTTTGCTTTCTCCAGCTTTAAGGGGAGGGAAGAAAAAGGATCTGCTTTATGATGGATATTAGCCTCCTTTTTAAACTGATCTTCAAAGACTTGTTAGTGTTCAGATTGACCGTCAAAACATACAAGTCAACAGTCATACTGGGTTACTTAATTTATGGTCATTAAACTACCTACTTAGTATTTCTGTTGCGATGGAGTCTAGGGAGAATATTATGGCCAATACCACAGGAAAAATCTATCTGAGACATGTACACTATCACCATGCTGAGGATGTCTTCTCCCTAATATACTGAAGCTCTAATCATGCCTTCCATGTAGTTTTACATGCATAGATTCTTCTCTTCATTATGATTTGCCAATTCCCTGTTGTTCACACTGCACTACAGAAATAATCTTTGTCATTTTTGGTGTCCAGGTGGTTGCTGTCACATTATATTCATTTTTAGATGTTCTTCAAACCCGCTGAAGTGATGCTCAGTTTCCCGACAGTATGATTTTTTTTTTTTTTCAAACTTCGTCTCTTTGGTGGATGAGAAATTTGCTGTCTTCTTTGACAGCTGGACAAGGAAAGATTGCAATCTCATTTCCCTCCCAGTTATTCTCTGGCAAAATCATGAATAAGCAACATTTTAGATGGTTGACTTCCAAAAAATGTTTCCTGTCAAGCTCCTGTCAATATTTTGAATGTGAGGGAACAACTTTTTCCAGTTGTGATTTTCTATAATTTTATTTTTGAAATCTGAATTACAATATTTTTTTCTTTTTTCTTCTCAGTGTTTTTTTTCTATAATCCAAATGGGAAAAAACAGAAAACTCAGTCTTTTTTTAAGGCAGGGATACTGGGAATTGAACCCAGGGACACTTAACCACCAAGCAACAGCCTCAACCCTTTTAATTTTTTAACTTTGAAACAGGGTCTCACTAAGTTGCTGAGGCTGGCTTTGAGCTTGTGGTCCCCCTGCCTCAGTCTCTCGAGCTGATGGATTACGTGCACCAAAGCATCCAGCTTCACTTATTTTTTGTATTTAGTTTGATATAGAAGGTGGTCTATCAATAGAATTCTACGATGGAAAATTTTTACTAGTATTTTCATTATTATATTTCAAATTGAATTCAATCTACCAGAAGTCAATATCTAAACATGCTTTCAAGGGACCACTGTTAGGATGTCATGTGCTATTAAAAAATACTATTTCATACACACACATGTATCACACATTGAAAGGAGGTAGAAAAGGGGACATTGTTCCTGTGTTGTAAAATCTCTTTTCTAATCTTCTCTCTCTTTTCCTGAGACCCTAAAATAGGTAGGAGGGAAATTAATTGGGAAATAAATTAGACATTCCAGAATTTCTCTCAGTTATGAGAATGAAATGGAAGTCTTTTAGACATACTTGCAGTTTTTTTTTTTCTGGTGTATTCTTCTGTGCCTTGTAACTTCCAGTGGTGGTCATTGAACACTCCAGTTTAGGTCACTCTGGAGTTGTACCTCAACAGGATTATTTATACAGAAGGAACTCAGCATAGCAATTGAGAATATGGATTTAGAAGACTCCCTGGTCTCACATCTGATCTTTCAGAATCCGTATGACAAGTTTCTTACACTCTCATTTATCCATTTTCCTCATCTGTATAGATAAATTTTTTTTTTTTTTTGGTACTTGAGATTGAGGCCAGGGGCACTTAACAACTGAGCCACATCCCAACATTTTTCATATTTTCTTTAGAGACAGGATCTCTAAAGCTTAGGGCCTCACTAAGTTGATGAGGCTAGCTTTGAATTAATAATCCTCCTGCCTCAGCCTCTCAAGCTGCTGGGATTTCAGGCATATGCCACCGTGCCTGACTGTATTTTTATTTGACTGTTGTAATAATTAAATGAATGAATATATGTAAATTTTCTAGGTTAGCAGCACATAGTAGGCATTACATATGCATAATGGATGAAGTAATACACTTATGCTTATTTCTAGCTTCACATTTGGACACAAGGCCACAGGGCATTTTATTCAATAATGGTATTCATAGTTCAATCTCAGCAGCAACAATATCTCCCCAGTTTCTTGACTGATATAGAAGAATTAATAAGTGTAAGCCATTTGCATTTTTAGCAGTCTCAGGTAATATCTTCTTTTTTTTCCTGTTATGAATAAACAAACTTGTTTTTAATAGAGTTCATCTCTTAAAGGATATAGCACATCATAAAGATCCAGGTAATTTCTTCTTGATGAACCTAATTTACAGATTTCATGCCTAAATTTATGTAATTCAATCAGAGGTATGTTCTGAAATGTTTCTTATTATTTTTCCAATTACACTGGAATGTTCTTTTAGAATTAATTCCTATAGGAATTCCTGTAATCAATATTCTTTCTATGACCTATGGCCAGGCAGGACTATGGTTTGGTTCAGTTGCAATCAGGATACACTTAAAAACTTCAGTGGGTTCTCCATCATATTTACTCCTTCAAAAGCTGATTATAGAATGGCTGTCATTTGATAAAATTCGGAAGGTTTGTCTAATTCTCTTGCAGTTCATAGCCCTTCAGCCAAACTGTAACTGTACACTCTCAAAAGTGAGATTTACTGAGCTATCATTCAAATTCCTCCTTTATATAAGTTCTTAAGTTTCAGGATAATTTAGGAATAAGAAATTAACACTCTCAGAGTATTGCACAATTGTATAGCTCAAGTGAATTTAGTGGAGAACGTACGCTTTTACAGTCTGAGTAGAGGATACTTCCTGTGAGTCTCCCAAACATGCGAACCACCAGTAGGATTGTATATAGTTCTCAAGTCCCCTCCCTTTTATTTCCCCTAAAGTCTCTAGTAGGGGTTTATTTATATTGTTTGTTTTTGTTTTTGGTACTTAGAGGTTGCTTATGAGCTACTATTCAGAATATTTTAAATGTATAAAATAAAATTCAAAAATTATTTAGGAAACCAATCATAGGGAAGTATTACAATTTAAAAATAAAATTTAAAACAAATTTATAAAATAGTAATTCATGTGCTTTTATATCAACACATTAAATAACAAGAGTTGATATTGTTTCTAAAAATTACTGTAATCCCCATGTAGTAATGGGTGTAAATGATATTTTGAGATTTCTGCAACAACTAGAATGTGATAAGAAAATATGTTATTTCCACCACTGACAAAATCACAGGGTTCCTGAGACCACTATAATTAGTTTCCCTCATTCAAAAATTACAGAAATGGGAAAATCTGGTTCTGTTATGTAACTTGTCATCCCTCAGTATTCATGGAGTCTTGGTTCCAGGAGTCTTATACTCAGGACACTCAAATACACAAATTCTCAAGTCTATTATATAAAATGATGTACTATTTGGATATAACTTACAAAATCCTCCCATGTAATAGCTAATATAATATAAATGCAATGTAAATAGTTTTTCTACTATATCTTTTATGAAATAAGTACAAGTCAAAAGCCCACATGTGTTCCACAGAGACACAATTTAAAAATAAAAACATTTTCAATTTGAAGTTAGTTGAATCCATGAATGCAGAACCCATGAAGATGCAAGCCAACTTTACACACTCATACACAAACACACACACACCACAAACACAATTTATTTATTTATTTATTGCCAGCCATTGAAACTGCTCTTGTGAGTCTAAGAAACAGAAATAAATTTGGATTGTAGTTTTATATTCTTTGTATCTAGAAAATGGTTTCATCCTGAGGCAAAGGCTTTCGTTTCATGACTAACAGCCTGATGCAATTGCTTATCAACAATGAGTAACACTGGATGGATTCATGGTAGTCCGTTAGACAGCTGTGATCGATAAATGTGAGTACTGATTTTCAAAAGCTCACTTCAAAGTTCTTCCACTACTTCATGGCTCTTTAATTGTCTTTTCTTAATAACTTGTTAAAATGAAAATTTGCATCTATCTTCCTAGAATTTTAGAAAATTATTTTTCCGACTTAACTAACATTCCAATTTTAACTAACATTCTAACATTTACAGATTGCTATTTTTGTCCATCTCATGCTAATGAAGATTAATAAATCTATTATAATTTTCCAAAGCTCTCTAGGTAGATGTCTATAAGAGTCAGAGTTCTGTTTTACTTAAGTTGTCAAATAAGCAGTGAATGAACTAATTTAGAAGAAGTGCTATTTGACAAAAAATTATTGCTATTCACGTGTGCATTTGCAATGTGAAGTTATTCTGTTCTCCTTGCCTGATTTCCTTGCCAGAATTGTTGACCAAAAACAAACAATAAAGGCAAACAAAACCTGGGTGGGACAAGTAGAAGCAAAGCCAAAGAATGGAGCATTGAAATGTAAAAGGTCATTATAATGACAAAAGAATACTACATTCTGTTGATGGTTTTGTTTTTGTCTATCTCTCTATCTGTTTTGTGGTGCTGGAGATTGAACCCAGGGCCTCATGCATGGTAGGAAAGTGCTGTACCACTGAGCAACAAACTCAACCTACTGATGATAATTTTATACTCATGCATTGAGCAACATAAATAAAGACACTAAAAATATTACTTTCACAAGGATAATAATTATTTCAGAGTTACTCCTTGTCAGTGATAAACATCTTCATTTAAAATAAAATCCAACTACCTGAAACTATTTTATTCTTCAATGCTATTTTTATCATTAAATTTTCTTCCACTCTGAGATTAAATATAACATAAAGCTCTTTGAAAACTAAAGTATATTATCTATTTTTTTAAAATTTATTGAGCATTTCTTAGCCATTGCTACAAAATATAAGTAAGATATGGATTTAACATGAGTCTGTTGAATTTGTCATGGTAGCCAAATGAACAGATAATATATTCTAATCTGCTTTTCATTTTCTGATAATTCTTTGTACCACTCACAAATTTTCATATACTAGAATCTTTTGCTCCTCTATTGGAAAACTCTTGAGTATATAACTGACATAAGATGGTAGCTTTTGTTTTTTTCTGAGTTAATTGATTAAGGAGTGCTTTACTTGTAAAAATTCATTTTACCTTACTTTAAAATTTATTTTATCTTACTAAAATAGATCTATATATACCTTTGATGGGTAATTAATAACATCTTATGTAGCCACCATATTTCCATGTTTAAGATTTCTACAGCACTGGCATTATTATTTGCAGGAAAGAAATTTTGACAGTAAGTTATTTACTTGTATTAGGGCAAATATATTGTTGAAACTGGTTGCATTTGAAGGATTATTTCAAAAGTACTTGGTGTTCCAGATAGTTTTAAATGGAACATTCAGGAGACAGTAATAACAGAGAGATCACATTCTTTCTGTAATTTATTTTAATGTCATCACACAGGGAATTCAAGGCAGATAAAACTTCTCCATTTACAGAGACCAAATGTGCAGAAATGGATTGTCATAATTCCAGATGAACTGATAATGCATACTCTCTGGCACATTTTTTATTAGAAATCTCTCAAAAATTTACATTATATACAAAGTAAATATACAATAATAGCCTTAAGATTTCTTGCAATGTTTGGTTCCCCTTGATGAATTACAATGCAATTTTCTGGACTACTAATTTCATAAAGGAAGCTAATGAGTGGAACAAAAAGTCTAATCAGCTGCCAATCAGAATTCCTTGAAACATAGTGTGTCAAATATTGAAGCAATTTTTACAACTCATAAAAGCACTTATGTTCCATGATATGTCATAAAATCTGTGATGAAAATCTAACATTGATGAAGCTACCTTGTTTCTCAAGTGTTTTCTCCAAACTACTTTCACATATAACCTAATCTTTCATTAATATTTAAGTCTGTTAATATAGTACTATTATTTTACCCATTATATTATTCAGCTATTGCAGTATAATTACCTATATATAATTGTCAGTCACAAAACTCAATGAACCCATCATAAAAATTGTGATGGTGGAATTCTTTTCTTCTTCCATAGGAAAAAAATGTTTCTTCAGGTAATGTTAGAGTGGCCTTTGGGTTTTTTTTGGGGGGGATAAGGGTACAAAATGAGCCCACAGGCTACACTTTCACCCTTTGCATCATTTATGTTGCTATCAAGCCATTGTTCTTGATATCATAGCACATAGTTTCATGAGAAGTCATCATATTTTAAAAACTAATTTGTCACTTGTTGTTTTAGTATCAGCACCTAGTTACTTTCCTGTCTGACTTAAAAGCAGTCTTTGGAGGCACTGTGTCTTTCACCTTTCTATTAAAGCACAACCATTATGTGTGTGTTTACATGCTTCCTTGTTTACTTTCATACATAAACATGTGTGGGTGTCTTGGATGGTGTTTTTAGTTGAGAGGTGGGGAGTGTTTCCACACATCTCAGTATATGCTGTTGACCTTCTTGATAATCCTTCTGTTAATGTTTTTATCATGCTAGTATAGCACATGTGTGATCTTAAAATAATCAGCATTTTCCCTCTAAAACAAGTTTGAGAGAATCCTCAACTATTCACTCCCACACTTGAGGGTCTTAGCTACTACTAATTCAGGAGGATTTATTTGGTCTTTTCTGAGTTCTCTGAAAAATCTTTTTGTGAAAAAGAACATACTGCCTGATCCTCACCGTTTCTGGAGCTCAGAACTCAAGGATTTAGATTAAGTTAGCCAGTTTGTTTAATCGTTTGAATTTTTGTTTCAGTAAATGATGCTTTCTTCTTAACTTTAGAGGAAGTAGAAATCTCAGGTGAACCTTACTGTGAATGTTTTTGGGTATACATGTGAAAACTTTCTCATTAACCTTTAAAGTGGTGTAATGATAAAAAGAAAAAATTTTGAATTTCTTCCCTAATAGATGTGTGCGTGCGCCCCCCTCCCCACACTAACCAAGCAAGTACCATTTATAAAATTTGGGAACTTATTTCAGTACATCTTGATCCCCCACCATTTTTGGTTGGTGCATTATAGTTGTACACAATGATGGCATTTGTTGTGACATATTTGCATATACACACAATATAACCATATAATTTGGCCAATATCACTCCCACTTCCCATCCCTTGGTCCTTTTCTTCTACTGATCTCCCCTTGATTTTTCATAAGATCTAACCCCACTTTTCCTTTTTCCTCTCTAGCTTCCCCATATGAGAGAAAACATACAATCCTTGACCTTCTGAGTTTGACTTGTTTCACTTAACATGATGGCCTCTAGTTCTATTATTTTCCTGCCAATGCCATAATTTCATTTTTCTTTATGGCTGAATAAAATTTCATTGTGTATATACACCACATTTTCTTTATTGATTACTGGTTGATGGGTACCTAGGCTGCTTCAATAGTTTGGCTGTTGAGATTGGTGCTGCTATAAACATAGTTAAGCATGTATCGCTGTAATAAGATGACTTTAAGTCTTCAGGATAAATATCAAAGAGTAGTATAGCTGGGTCACATGGTGGTTCAATGCCTAGTCTTGTGAGGAAACTTCATACTGATTTCCATAGTGGTTGTACTTATTTCACAATCCCACCAACAGTGTAAAAGTATTTCTTTTTCTCCACATTCTTTCCAGCATTTATTATTATTTGTATGCTTGATGACTGTCATTCTGACTGGCATGAAATGACTGACATCTCAGTACAGTTTTGATTTGCATTTCTCTAATTGTTGATGATGTTGAAAATTTTTTCATGAATTTTTTTGCCCATTTGTATTTCTTCTTTTGAGAGGTGTCTATTTAATTCATTTGCTCATTTATTAATTGGGTAAATTGATTTGTGGTGTAAAGTTTTTTGAGCTCTTTATATATTCTAAATATCAATCCTCTGTCAGAAGAGAAGCTAGCAAAGATTTTTTTCCCATTCTGTAGGTTGTCTCTTCATGTTCCTAATTGTTTCTTTTGCTATATAGAAGCTTGTATTTTGATGCCATTCCATTTATTAACTCTTGGCATTATTTCCTGAGCTTTAGGGATCCTAGTGAGAAAATTGTTGCTGTGCCTAAAGACTAGAGTGTTGACCCTATGTTTTCTCCTTAGATTTGCATAGTTTCTAATTTCAGTGCATTTTGAATGTGAAAGAGTTGTCATGGCTTACACCATCCCAGTCACAGTATTTGGACCACCATGGTTTCTCAGGTCAAGAATCTAGAGAAACAAAGGACTAAGTTTTTTTTTACTGGATCTCTTGATTGTTCACAAGACACCCAGCCTCCCAGAGTCTCAATGCCATTTCTTAACACACTCCAGCTAATAGAATATTTCTCTCTCACAAATGATGACAAACATCCTTAATAATACAACAGATAAATATTCCTGCCATATGGACTAAGAGGTAACTTTCCATATGTGGGGGACATTATCCCTTATAATTTGTGCATCACTAGAGTTTGTTGTTGCTGCTGCTGCTGCTGCTTTCCCCTGGGATTTATAGCTTTTAATACTACCTCTGAGTTACTCTTTTTCTTTTTAGGAGAGCAACACATATTTTTCTCTCTGAATCAGAAAAACCAAGACTATCTTGTGGCCCAACAAAATACCATTTATCCTATCCAGATAGGGTAAAAATACTTCTCACTAAAATGAGAATCTCCAAAATCAGTTCCCAAGTTTTATCTTTGCCTCTGCAGTGTCTGATATGTAATGCTTAGCCAGGTGTGTGACATACACCTCTAATCCCAGCAATGTGGGAAACTGAGGGAGGAGGATCGCAAGTTCAAAGCTAGCCTTAACAACTTAGCAAGACATTGTCTCAAAATAAAATTTAAAAAAATTAAAAAGGACTGGGGATATGACTCAATGGTAAAGGGTCCCAGGGTTTAATTGCCAGTACTTAAAAAAAAAAAATGCATGGTGTTTAATACAAGTTACTGGATGGTGAGTGACAACTTAAAGTAATAAGAGCTAATACTTCTGTGACTTTAGAAATGGATAGAGTGAACCCTGTTATTATGCATAACTATAATGTACTAATAAAAACATTTTAAACATAAAAAAAGAAATGGATAGTTCAGGTCAGAGTCAGACCTGAAAAATCTCAGTAATGTGATGTTCATTTGAAAAAAATGGACCCTAAAGATCAGAATGGTTTCTCTATGTAGCATGACTGATTCTATACAGTAGAGTAATGCACTGCTTGACATAATGCAAATATCAATATTTGTGTCACAAGTAAGATACATTAGGTCATTTGCAAAAGTTACAACATGGTTCATTATAGTAATCATGCAGAAAATAAGCATGTGACATTAAAAATTGGGTTTAGGCTTTCTAAAAGCTCTTTATTATATTAAACCTAATTCTCTAGAGTTGTGCTTGACATAACAAATAAAATTAATCCAGCAAATACCAAGTGTTTAGGTAATATAAATGAACAGCCTAGTGTTGACTAGATTTTGTCTTTTTGCTTAGTTGAACATATATAAGCTCTCACACTAGGAGGATTATTTAGTTTTTTTTTTTTTATAAAAATGGAGTCAGATCTTACATATTATTCTGCAGCTTGTTTTATTTACTTCTGAGTATACTATGAATATTCATAGTCCTGATAAAGATCTGATTTATCCTTTTTAATAGCTGCACACTGTTCAATAGTTTGTACCATATATATTCAACCAAGAAAATCTCCATGAAATAAAATAATCACCTGTTGCAATTAAACGACTGCTCCTGGGGATTTTAACTCCTATTTCTAATCTGAAAAATGGATAAATAAAAAGATAACAGTCCACAGTTTCTCCTCACAGTGTATATACAACAGGCCTGTGAGGAAATCCTAGCCATTAGAACTGGAGATGATTATGAGATGTAAAGGTTCTAAGTCATCTCCTTCATACTTACCACCCTCCAAACCTATGGCCTTCACCTCCCTGCCAGTTTTGTTAAAGTGTTAGAATCCTTCTTAGGGTAAGGAATAGGAATTTTTGTTTCGTTATCCAGCATGCCTTTTATTCTGCTATGGATTTATTTAGCTCTGCCATCAAACATGGACCATCTGGTACAAGGAGAGAATTTCAGATTGTGAGGCCAAAGTCTATAGAACTGGAGCAAATGAAGGCATAGTCACTTTCCTTGGATATAGATCATTACTAATATCTAAAAGTTTATCCTCATCAGTAGTAATGTGTAGATGGGAGCAATTTAAGTCTCGAGGGATGAGCATCTTCATTGCTTTAGAGATACTTTCATCTGAATAAAACCATGACTCCAGCCCTGTGGGAATGAGGAAGCAAGATCCAGCCACTGAAGATCAGTTTACTTCAGCTGTAGAGAGATCAAAGCTCTTAGCCCAGGGAGCCAAACTTCAGAGCTGGACTCAGTTCCCTTAAGGACATGGAATGCTGATAAAAAACTTGAGTTATAGCTTGGTCATTGGCTAGCCACATATGTTAGGAGCCAGCATCCAACTATAGTTCTGCAAAAATACAGGCCCACACAATTTTGCCCTTTGTATGCAAAATGTCATGTTAGAATACAGAGGTAATGCCAAGGCCCTCCTTTTGTAGAACTTAACATCTAATACACATCCGGACTTGGTTCTCACTGAATCACAGGTCAGGTAGGGCTGGGCCTACCATTTGAATATCCACAGTTCTTATTTCTAGATCTAGGTGGGGCAATCATAGACTGATAATGGTTTGAAGCTTTAAGTGAAGCCCATGCTTTCTTCTCAGAAATGTCAAATTTATACATCTAGAATGTGGAAAGGAGAAAGAAAGGGGGTTGATGTTATCTCTTTATTGTACCTAGTTATACCACATTCTTCTGTCATTTCAAGTAGATTTGTTTCAGGTAATTGTGTAGTTGAGATATGAAGAAAACTTTTCTCCATGCTGGTTGCTAGTATATTTAGGTGAGTAAGTCTTCCTGCGTGGAAAAGAAAGAGTTGAGTATGTATGTGACTTACCAAGGAGTGAGGTGTAGAAATACCTTGTTGTATAAATATACCTGATCTGACTTTTGATTCTTGATCAGTTGGCTGTCATTATTGACTTCCTATTTACTTCAGGTCTAGTTCTTGATATCCGACTCTCTTAATCTATGGCCTTATCCTTGATGTGGAAAAACAATTTTAGTTGTCTAGCTTCCCTTTTGTGCTTTAAAAAAATAATGATGTTGATCAGAATTATGGCGTAGTTATAAATTTTTTCTTAACCATGGGAAGATTAGAGTTCCACTATCAAAATTAGTAATTATTATATTTTCTTCCAGGTTCAAAAATCAAAACCAAATAGAACTGATTTTACCTGCCTTTAGCTGACAACAAACAGCTAAATGTTCTCCTATGGTCACATAACCTCAATAGATATTAGCTCCTTTTATCCTTTTATCCTGTTTCTCCACCAAATGATGAGATTTCTTGAGAGGCAGATATAAAACCATCTCATTAGTCAAAAAAATATTTTTTTAATACCCCTTACACTACAGCTGTACCAAAATACAGTTTTGAGTATAGTTTTCATAAGTAAGCACTTTTAAGTGAAACAATAAAATGAAAGGTGAAGACACACCATTCAGTCTGTGATAAGTAATCATATTTGGGAAGGAAATGGTAGGTAAGGCACAGGCATTGTTGCCACACTTCAAATTGCATATGTAGGGCAGAAATAAGAAATCAGTGAAACATGCAATACCCAACAAAAGAGAAGAGTCTCCACAGACGCTTATTAGAACACTAGGCCTATAGAAGGAATGCAAGAGGATGTATGTCCAAAACAGGGTTCTTTGATTTGATTAGTTTGGAAATCACTGAACAAGCATTATAAAATCGGTTTAATTCCTGCATTGTCACTCATTATGCTAGTGTGCTTTGTAAATCTCCAAATCAGGGATAGAGTATGTAGTATTTCCAAACTTACACAATCTGAATATTCTATTTAAAACAATTCTGTTGTAGGAGGACATGATGAAATAACTACAAGAGAGGAGTCCAGGGAAGGGGTTCAGCATGACAAAAAAATTTGATTAAGGACTTTCAGAGAGGAAATTGGTACCTTCATAGAACTGGTAATAACTGGACCTGAATTTCAACACACATAATAGGAGACCAAAGGAAGAGAGGAGGGTAAGGGGACTGGAAGACAAGACTGCATATCTTGCCTTTCATTGCAGCGTATTTTTCAAATCTGTGGTGATCCAGATTCTTGACAACTGAGAGTGTACCGACTAATAAATGATAGGGGGAGCAGGGAGGGGTTGGAAATATGGGACAAAGACTCTAAATCCTGGATTGTTTGGCTCCAAACCTCAGTCCTGAACCATATTGCTATACTGAAATAAAGTCAAAAATTGTAGCATACACAATCACAGGTCAGGAAGTCCAAGTGTGAGACTCCCATATTATGTCAAATCCAATCCCTATATTAAAACATGTATCTCTCCAGATCTTCATGGCCTCATTTATCTTTTATTTTTGCCACAGCTGTGATTACTAGTTCTGCTCGGGCTCCAACTAAGTTTATGCAGCTTGAACCCATCATCACCTCAGCAGATCCCATCCCTACTCTCTTCTGAATTTCTTTGTTGATGCTCTTGATGCTTCCTGGGGCACTCAGGCTGAGGTAGTGTCTCAGCTGTTTAGCAGTTGTCAGTTTCTTTGTTTTTTCACAGAGTAATTATGAATTCATAAACACATTCCTATTTTGGCACATCTCACTAGAGTGTCCAGCAGGGGCCAGGTTATATGATAAATAACTGCAACTTAAAAAGTCCTAAAAACTGTGTGGTCCCTGGACAGGTATCAAGGTAGTATACAGAGATACCCAATCAGGGTAGGTTGCCTCATCAATATTTTTGGAACATATGATTGTCTCACACTTTATATTCCTATCATTGTTCTCATTTAATTATTTTATATAAAAGTTTATACAGTTGACTACTGGGGATTCCCATTCAGAAGTTTTTTCCCTAATCTTTTAGGTTAGGAAAATTAACCTATAAGTAGTGACTTTCAGTGTTCTGACAATAATTTTACATCTTTCACAATTACAGTGAAAAGTAACTTTGCCATAATATTTTATCTCAAATGACAGCAACATGACATTTCTTCATTCAAGCTATAAGATAGCTACAGCATTTTTAGATACCATCTACATTGTTATTCATTCCAGATACATCTCTTATTCCACTAGAATTCCTTTTTTAAAATTGAATTTCTGTTTCTTTTTTGATATTTGAAGAAACAGTATGAGGTTATTTAACCATTGAATTTAACACTAAGATAGTAATTTAAAATAACTGAAAACTTTAGAAGTTAAGAAACAACAACCACATCAATTTTGCCTACACATGATTCAGAAACCATTGACATTTTAGTAAACACTTGAGTTTTATGTGCCATTCAGATCCAGGTTTAAGTAATTCTAAAGCTGATGATTTTTTATGAAAATGACCATAAAATTATCTAAACATGCTACTAAGAACAACAACTCTCTTCCATGTGGTTAACCTTGGTGGTCCTCATGGTTTTATATAACATTACATTAATTTCCCAGTCACCACAGCTATTCATTTTGCCACTGGGAAGAAATGAGGAATATCATTGTCTCACACGTGGGCTTCCTAACATGTTATAATGTACAGATTGTTCATTTCTTGTCTGTATTACAGTATAGCAATGTGATTAAGACTAAGAAGTAGAATGATCCAGGATTTCCAGTTCTGCCTCATCATTTATTCAAGTCCTGTATATTCTTGGTTAAGCGGCTCTACGTCTCTCAGCCTCAATTCAATGTGAGTCTTATTACTCACATCATGAGATCACCATGAAACTGTAATTATATAGTGTGTTGTAGCTGACTCTGGTAGGGTCCTCATTTCTTTCTTTTTTTTTTATTTAGTTATTTTATTTAAATGCATTTCAAGTCATAGTACATAACCAGAGCTCAGTTTTTCCATTTCTCTGGTTGCAAACCAGATAAAGTCACACCATTAGTGTCTTCATACATGCACCAGGGGTAGTAATGACCATCTCAATCAACTATCATTACTATGCCCATTCCCCTTTCCTTCCTCCCACCTCCCCCTGCCATGTCTAGAGTTCCTGTATTTCTCCTTTGTTTCCCGTTCCCACCCCCCTTATGTATCCTTATCCACTAATCAGCAAGAACATTCGGCATTTGGTTTTTTGGGATTGGCTTACATCACTAAGCATAATGTTCTCCAATTCCATCCATTTGCCTGCAAATGCCATAATTTTATTCTCTCTTATTGCTGAATAATATTCCATTGTGTATATGTACCACAGTTTGTTTATCCATTCATCTATCTGGGTTGCTTCCATAGTTTTGCAATTGTGAATTGTGCTGCTATAAACATTGAGGTGACTGCTGTATTGTAGTGTGCTGTTTTTAAATCTTTAGGGTATAAGCCAAGGGGTGGGATAGCTGGATCGAATTGTAGTTCCATTCCAAGTTTTTTAAGAAATCTCCAAACTGCTTCCCAGATTGGTTGCACCAATTTGCAGTCCCACCAGCAATGCTTGAGTTTACCTTTTTCACCACATCCTCGCCAGCACTTACTATTGCTGGTATTTTGGATAGCTGCCATTCTGACTGGTGTAAGATGAAATCTGAGTGTAGTTTTGATTTGCATTTCTCTAATAGCTAGAGATGACGAACATTTCTTCATATATATATTTATTGATTGTATTTCTTCTTCTGAGAAGTTTCTATTCAGCTCCTTAGCCCATTTATTGACTGGGTTATTTGTTTTTTTGGTGTTAAGTTTTTTGAGTTCTTTATATATCCTGGAGATCAGTGCTCTATCTGATGTGCGTGTGGCAAAAATTTGCTCCCAGAGTGTAGGTTCTCTGTTCACCTCATTGATAGTTTCTTTTGCTGAGAAGAAGCTTTTTAGTTTAAGTCCGTCCCATTTATTGATTCTTGCTTTTATTTCTTGTGCTATAGGAGTCTTGTTAAGGAATTCAGGGCCTAATCCAATGTGATGGAGATTTGGGTCTACTTTCTCCTCAATTAGATGTAGGGTCTCTGGTCTAATTCCTAAGTCTTTGACCCACTTTGAGTTGAGTATTGTGCATGGTGAGAGATAGGGGTTAAGTTTCATTTTGCTGCAAATGCATTTCCAGTTTTCCCAGCACCATTTGTTGAAAAGGCTGTCTTTGCTCCAATGAATGTTTTTGGCTCCTTTGTCTAGTATGAGATAGTTGTATTTATGTGCATTACTCTCTGTGTCTTCTATTCTATACCATTGGTCTATCTGCCTATTTTGGTGCCAGTACCATGCCGTTTTTGTTACTATTGCTTTGTAGTAAAGTTTAAGGTCTGGTATTGTGAAGCCTCCTGCTTCACTCTTCTTGCTCAGGATCACTTTGGCTATTCTGGGTCTCTTATTTTTCCATATGAATTTCATGATTGCCTTTTCTATTTCTATAAAAAAGGACTCTGGGATTTTAATTGGGATTGCATTGAATCTGTATAACGCTTTGGGTGGTATGGCCATTTTAATTATATTGATTCTGCCTATCCAGGAACATGGGAGGTCCTTCCATCTTCTAAGATCTTCTTCGATTTCTTTCTTTAGGGTCTTGTAATTTTCATTGTAGAGGTCTTTCACCTCTCTTGTTAGATTGATTCCCAGGTATTTTATTTTTTTGGAGGCTATTGCAAATGGAGTGGTTTTTCTGAATTCTTTTTCAGAGGACTCGTTACTGATGTATAGAAATGCATTTGATTTATGGATTTTTTTTATATCCTGCAACTTTGCTGAATTCATTTATCAGTTCTAGAAGTTTTCTAGTGGAACTTTTTGGATCCTCTAAGTATAGGATCATGTCGTCTGCAAATAATGATAGTTTGAGTTCTTCTTTTCCTATTCGTATCCCTTTAATTTCCTTCATCTGTCTGATTGCTCTGGCTAGAGTTTCAAGGACTATATTGAATAAGAGTGGTGAGAGAGGGCATCCCTGTCTTATTCCTGTTTTTAGAGGGAATGCTTCCAATTTTTCTCCATTTAGGATGATGTTGGCCTTTGGCTGAGCATATATTGCTTTAACCATGTTGAGGTATGTTCCTGCTGTCCCTAGTTTCTCTAGTGTTTTGAACATGAAAGGGTGCTGTATTTTGTCGAATGCTTTCTCTGCATCAATTGATAGAATCATGTGATTCTTATCTTTAAGTCTATTGATGTGATGGATTACGTGTATTGATTTCTGTATGTTGAACCAACCTTGCATCCCTGGAATGAACCCCACTTGATCATGGTGTACTATTTTTTTAATGTGCTTTTGTATGCGATTTGCCAAAATTTTATTGAGAATTTTTGCAT
>PVHX01016899.1:0-41730 GCA_004024805.1 Geosciurus inauris
CCATCCATCCATCTCCACCCACCCATCCACCCACCCACCCATCCCTGCACCCGTCAATCACCTGTGCACCAACCTGCCTCTCACGTGGTCGTCTGCACCTCTGTGCAGCTGTGTGTCCGCACCCGTCAGTGGCCCGTCTGCTGCGCAGCTGTGACATGACATAACCTGCCTGTCCACCCCCCATGTGACGCCTGCCGGCAGCGTCCATCACCTGTTTACCGCCCACCTGTTTCCGCCTTCCACCCGGCATCTGTGCAGCCACCGGATCGGTCACCTCCGTGTTTCCTGCCTTCCCACCTGTGTCTCCCTCTGGGTATCATACGTGTCACCCGTCACCTTGGGCTGTGCATCCGTCCCCTCGTGCCTGCCGTCTTCCGGCCTGGAGCTTTGAGCTGTGCGACACGCCTTCCTCATGCGTGCCTAGCGGTCACCTAGCGGTCACCTAGAGGCCGGCTCGCGACGCCCCCGGCCGGGCACCCCTAGCGGGCAGGCCTGAGCTCGGCCTGAGCAGGAGCGTCTCCCGGGGCCGCAGCAGGTCCCCCCAAATCCACCAGGGGGCAGCGCTGCCTGGGAATCTCCGCCTGCGGGGTTGGGAGCACCGGGACGCCCCCAGCCCGGGTCCTGCCCGTGTTGAGGACAATCTGCTGTTGCCGCGGGCTCGGGTCGCAGGCCGGGATTGCGAACTCGGCGCCGGGCTGGGCTCTGCTGGCCGCTCACACGATTATCAGCATCCAAGCTCAATATTAGGCCCTGTCACAACTGGTCTGATGACACGGGGCTCGCTAGACTAGGAGCAGGGCGGGCTGCGGTGGAAGAGTGACCGCAGGTGACCAGAAAATGCTGCAGAGTCTCCTGTTCGGTCCTCCCGCTGGATGACCTTTCCAGCTGCCCCAGAAGGCACCTGCCCTCCTCCCCGCGGCTCCCGCGGCCCCTGGGAGCCCGGTGGGTCCCAGGGAAGGGGACAGCGTTTGCACAGACCCCGAGCACGTTCTCGCATACACCGCACGTCATCTGATATGCGTTCCATGAAGACACGATTTTTTTTTCCCCCAAAAAAATAGCTTTTTATCTCCAGTTGGGTTGAACACACGGACAGAAAACCCACAGGTAGATAACACCCACTTTACCGTCGCGGCTTAGGTACAGGAATCAAAAAACAAACAAGCAAACAAACAAAAAAAACCCCACCGTCCACGTTGAGAGGGAGAGAAACGATCTAAGGTCTCTTCCAACCAGCCTGGGGAACCCCGGGGTTCCCTGGGACCCCACTTGGAGAACCGCTGATCTGGCATCCAAGACCGGCTGCCCCTGCCCCTGCGGCTTTATCTGACTCTAGGCTCCGCCCCTCACCCTGCATGCTCACCGTGGTGGGCTGCTGTACCTGAATCTTGGGGACCCCAGCCTCTGCATTCTTGGGTACCCTACTCGGTCTGAGTAACAGGATTTTTATTTTATTTTATTGTTTCATCAGGAGCCTATCAGCTTAGACATACTTTTTTTTTTTTTTTTTTTAACTGTGGTGCCAGGGATTGAACCCAGGGCTTGTTTGTCAACCGGGCCCTTATTATTTTTTTTATTTAGAGACAGGGTCTTGCTAAGTAGCCTAGAGCCTCACTAAGTTGCTTGAGGCTAGCCTCTAACTTGCAAATGCTCCTGCCTCAGCCTCCCGAGCCACTGAGATTACGCATGTGCCAGCACTTCCCACGTTTTTTATTTATTTATTTCTATTTTGAAACAGGATCCTCCATCATTAAGGCCTTACCAAGTTGGTGAGGCTGGCCTCCCACTTGGAATCCTCCTGCCTCACCCTCCCAAGTCACTGAGATCACAGGCACATACCACCTTTCCTAACTTTTCCATATATGGCCGCTCCTAACTTCACGACCACTGTTGAAAATCTAGCCTATGAGTCGTGTCATAAAATGTAGGAACAGAAGTGAGATTGGAGGGGGTAAAGAAACCCCGTAGTTGATAACGCCAAAAGGTGCTCTCATTTCTCGGTAATGTATTTGAGCATTTACAGTCTATGTGTTTGCTTTCTGGGGCTGGCGCAACGAGTTAGCACCACTGAGTTTTACAACAACATAATTGATCCTCCTGCAGCTGAAATCCCTGCACAGCCTCCAGGGAGGCTCCTCCTGCCTCTCCAGCTCCTGGAGCTCCAGGTGGCCCTGGGCTGGTGGCCCCATCACTCCAATCTCTGCCTCCATCTCCACGGGGCTCCTCCTCTGGGTCTGTGTCCCCTCTTCTGTCTCTTGGGAGGACACGGCCATTGCACGAGGGCCCCCCCTGACCCAGGAGGAGCTCCTCTCAGGATCCTTCAATTCTGAAAAGACCTTGTTTCCTGTGAGTTCTTTGGAGGCAGGAACTCCTCCACGTCGTCCTGTGTAGTTGAGGTCATCTCTAGAGAACTTTCCATGCCTAGCACCATACCCGTGCCCTGGAAATAGATCGTCCACTGTATTATTTAGGAGATGATGTTGAGAAAACACGTGTGCACCTATTCGGTACAGATGCAATTTTTCTATGCAGAGTTGGTGAGTGTGTGCATGTGGAGTCCTAGGTACTGAGATCCAGCTGTGTATTTCTTTTTTCTTTTTTTTTTGGTACCAGGGATTGAACTCAGGGCACTCGACCACTGAGCCACATCCCCAGCCCTAGGTTACTGAGATCCAGCTGTATAATTCTTATTAAGCACATTTCACGTATTTTTTCCACATTTTATATATATTTTTTCCATTTTCATTATACAGTGCAGGTCTGTTGATTTCTGCACCAGGGCTGTGATTGTTACCGTGAGCTGGAAGGTGTCCTATAACAAGGTTGCTTGTATGGTTTCCCACACTCTTGTTAAGGGCAGCACACGTGTGTATTTCCATCTTGCCCCGTTTCCCTCTCAAAAGCCAACTTTCTGCCTGTGTGCATCAGCTTTCCGTTACTATAAGACATACCCGACATAATTACCTTATAAAGAAAAAAGGTCTTTCTTTCTTTTTTTTTTTTCTTTAATTCAGATTGAGAGGGTCTCACCCATGACGGGGCATAGCCCAACTTTCAGGCTCCGGTGGGGATGCCTGAGGGCACTGGTGTGGGCGTAGAGGACAGCAAAGCTGCTTATATTGTGGACAGAAAGCAAAAGAGAGTGAAGAAGAGACTGAGGGCCCCACAGTCCCCTTGGATGGCATGTTCCCTGATGACAAAGCTCCACCTCTGAACACATCCATCAGCTCCTACCCAGGGGACCGAGCTTTAACGGATCAGCCCTGAGGCAGGGGCATTGTACATCTAAACTGGAACAGATCCCATTTCTCTTGGTGACTTCAAAGCAACCCCAGATCCTGGGTCAGCGAGTGCTCATAACTAGGTACCAATAAAACTTTATCGATAAAAACCAAATCGGGGGCCGTAACTGCTCAACCTCCAAACCAGACCTCTACTGCCCATGAGCACCGTCCAGAGAGCGGTGTTGATGTGTCTGACGTCCCTCTGGGAGGTACTGTCCTCTGCCGGGGACCTTCCCTGACCCACGGGCACCCCGCATTCCCTCCGAGCGAAGCCATGTGTGTGGTACTGTGTCTTCACATAGCGAAGATTTTCCGTGTGCAAGAACACGCTCTTGTGCAAAGGTGCCCAGGAAAGGAGCTGAGTTCCCGGGTGACCGTTTGCAGCCGCTGGTCTCCCGGCTGCCCACCACTGAAAATGGACGCTGCCGCTTCTCCTCACAGGTTTCCTCCTTTTTTCGATGACAACCCGTTCGGCATTTATCAGAAGATTCTCGCGGGCAAGATCGACTTCCCGAGACACTTGGATTTCAGCGCCAAGTGAGTACCCGCGCCCCTCGGGGTGGAGGCTCTTTATCTTTAAAGCTGAGATCACCTTCGACAGGGGACTTTGCAGCCACATGGGATGGCCTTCAGGTCTTGGGAACAGCCTCGTCTTTTTCCTTTTTTTTTTTTTTGGTCCCAGGATTGAACTCAGGGGCCCTCGACCACAGAGCCTCGCCATTGCTGAGGCTGGTTTTGAACTCACGATCCTCCTGTCTCAGCCTCCCAAAGTGCTAAGATGATAGGGGTGCGCACTCCCGTGAGCCTGGCAGTTCGGAGGCTGAGGCAGGAGGACCGCAAGTTGGAGGCCAGCCTCAGCAACTTAGAGTCTAAGCAACTTGGCAAGACCCTGTCTGTCAATAAAAATATAAAAGGGGCTGGGGACGTGGCTCAGTGGTTGAGCACCCCTGGGTTCAACCCCCAGCATCAAAAAATACGAGTTAAAAATTTTGAAAAAGTATACAGGAGGGCACATGGATTTTGTCTCCACAGAAGTACACACGTGCCCTGTGTTAGGTCGGTCTTTGATCTCAGGTGCAGAGAGGGTTCCGGAGGTTCCTGAGGGTACACAGCATTCCCAAACCCCAGGGTCTCTGATATTCCCTGCTGACATTTCCAAGCAGTAGGGACAGGTGTGATTTGCAGCCTAGACCCAGAGGGTCTCCTGGCTTTGGATATCAGAGACCCCACTTCCCAGCTAGACCCAGCACCACAGCTAATGTTAGAAAATTGCACAGTCTCCATCCTGTGCAACGGTCCTGGGGGACTACGGTATACACCTTAAATACCTGGGTGATGTTAGGCACGATCGTCAGAATCCAGCCGTGGTGTCCAGCAGGCTGGGGGGGACACATGCTGGCAGGAACGTGGATCAATCAATACGCACATCAATCAGTCAATATGCGGACTGTTCATTCTGAGCAAAGCTGACGTTTCCCATCTCTGCAGGGACAGACGGTCGGACTGGGATTTGTACAGAAAGGGTCAGGGTCTTCCCGCGAGGTGCGTTTCTTTGTGCCCAGATGCCTCTTGACTGACTTTGTTTCTGTCCCCCAAATAGAGACCTCATTAGGAAATTGCTGGTGATCGACAGAATGAAGCGGCTGGGAAACATGAAGGTCGGTGCCGTTTTTATTTATTTTTAAATTTTGAGACAGGCTCTTGCTAAATTGCCAAGGCTGGCCTCTACCTTACGATCCTCCTGCCTCAGCCTCCAGAATGGCTGGCATGATGGGCGTGTTCTCCAGATTCAGTCTCATTCTTACTCTTTCCTGTAGATCTTCCTTTTGTACAGCTGAGTACTATTCCACGGTGTGCCCTGTGTCTGTCCATTCACCTGTGCACGGAGGTTTCTAGCGTGACCGCCACTTAGCTAGTAGGAGCACCGCTGTGACAGACACAGCTACTCCGACTTTTGTCTTAATTCATCGTTTTGTGCAAACTCACATGCTGGGGCTTTTTTTTTTTTTTTTTAATTTTTTGAGAAACAGACTCCTTCAGCTCCAGTGATGGTGGGAGCTTCCTGTTTTCGGTCACCACCAACCTTGGAGTCCCCTTTTTTGGTATCAGGGATTGAATCCAGGGGCGCTTAACCACGGAGCCACACCCCCAGCCCTTTTCTTGTATTTTATTTAGAGACAGCGTCTTATCAGTTGCATGAGGCTTTGCTCAATTGCTGAGGCTGGCCTCCAAGGTGCAATCCTCAGTGCCTCAGCCTCCTGAGCGGCTGGGATCACCGCCGTGCACCGCCGGCCGGGCCACTGCACACTTTATAGATTTCGTATAAAAGCGGCTCGTGCACGTGTGGCACTAACGTTCTCTGGGTGAGTGTGTTTGCATGCGCGAGACTCACTGACCGTGCGTGGTTTTCCTGCAGAATGGAGCCAATGACGTCAAGGAACATCGGTGGTTCCGCGCCGTGGACTGGGACGCTGTCCCCCAGAGGAAACTGAAGGTGACCCCTGCCTCCGGGCTCCTAGGCTAGGCATGCACGGGTCGCGTGAGCGAAGCGGAACCCGGTTCTGAGTCCAAGGCGGGATGATATGAGTGATTGACGCCTGACGTGCCCAATGCATGTGCTCTCGCCGCTCTAAGCCACGCCTACTTTCCAACCAGTACTATATTTTCTTATAATTGACTGCAGACCTCCATGAGGTTTGACTTTTTCAGATCCACACGGGACAGAGAACACAGGGTACTGTCTCTCTACACCTGGCTTATGTCACTTAATGGAATGTCCTCCAGTTTCAGCCATTTGCCTGCAAATGCCATCCTTTCGTCCTTTTTGAGGGCTCAGTAATATTCCATTGTGTATATATATCGCATTTTCTTCCTCCGTTCATCCACTGATGGACACCTGGGTTGGTTCCATACAGTAGGTAATTTGAACAGCCCTATGTGGGGCTTCTGGGCTGCTTCTCTGGGATTCTGATCCATTCCCTTGGCACAAGTACCCAGAAGTGGGATAGCAGGGTCGTATGTGTAGTTTTCTCACTGCTTTCTTTAACAGCTTTATCGTTTTCTCCAGTGACTAGCTACAGCCAGTGCAGTAAAGTTCCCACACTGGGGTGAGGCTCCCCGCTTCTTAGTCCCAATTTTTTTTTTTTTTTTTTTTGGTACCAAGGATTGAACCCAGGGGCACTTCACCACTGAGGCACATCCCAGCCCCTGTTATATTTTATTTACAGACAGGGTCCCACTGAGTTGTTTAGGTCTTTGCTTATTTGCTGAGGCTGGCCTCCAACTTGCCATCCTCTTGCCTCAGCCTCCTGAGTTGTTAGGATCCCAGGGGTGCAGCCCCAGGTCCAGCTCCGTCGCACCTTCTGAGACCAGGCTGCATTCCTTCCCAGATGTGAGACCCTCACTCTCTCAGGTCCTTCCTTCCCCTTTCCGGTGGGGAACTCTCACTGGGCTCACAGGTGAGGTGTACGTCTAGCCTGTGGACATCGTCCAGCAATGGCCTCAGGCTGGCCCCCAAAGACTTCATTTTGTCCAAGGTCTTTTATGTACTTTCTTGTACTAAACGGCATTATTTAAAAATGATTCAAACAGGGGACACGTGCGCCACGTACAGAAAACCACGTTTGTGGCCAAACTACACACTGCCTAACGTCACGTGCCGGTCACTCCCCCTCAATCCTCCCCTGGGTCAGGACGTGTTGTTAGATTGTTTTTGTGTCCTGCCAATGTCTTAATGCCGATGAAAGCCCATACCCTATGCACTTTCCTATTTTCTCCCACTTTTCTGTACAGCCCTGCTCTAGTCTGACTTGCAGCCCTAGGACCAGCAATACCTATTTCCATTCCTACACAACCTTCCGCTGTATCCCACCCCACGGGCTGAATGAATGGCTTTCTCTTGATGTAAAAATTCGAGCCTCACTGAGCCTTGTCGAGCATGGAGAGCTCGGGAGAGAGATTATGCGCCAGAAGGCTGTCAATCAAAATCACACAGGATGGTGGAAAATCACTGGGCTTCCTTGTGCACCACAGAATCTCCGAGGGGCGCGTGGCTTGAGCCATCATAGATGCAAGAGTCTGCAAAACACCAAGTGGGGCCTGACCCGGCCCTTCGCTTGTTTTTTTTTTTTTAAATAAAGTTTTATCGACACGTCCAAACCCATTGATTCACACGCTGCGGGTGACATCTCTCATGCTGCAGTTACAGAGTCGAGTAGTTGCGACAGTGATGCTAAAATCAGAGTCTGGTTGCTCCTTCCATTTCCGTGCAATTTCCCAGAGTCTAGACCAGCTCTCTCAGAATGCCCCGCACGTAGGCAGGTCAAGGAATCGGCATTTTGATGAACAATCAGATCCTTGTCACTGTGGAATGCAAGCTGCAGGCACCAGGCGCTGTGTTGGTTTCCTTCATGGCTCAGACATCCCCAGTGTGTATCAGATGGATGATTGACACACTCACAGAATTTTAGTTCCTGGTTCTCCCTGTTCATGAACCTTGGAAACCTGGGTGTCCCTGTTCATGAACCTTGGAAACCTGGGTGTCTCTGTTCGTGAACATTGGAAACCTGGGTGTCTCTGTTCATGAACATTGGAAACCTGGGTGTCTCTGTTCATGAACCTTGGAAACCTGGGTGTCTCTGTTCATGAACACTGGAAACCTGGGTGTCTCTGTTCATGAACATTGGAAACCTGGGTGTCTCTGTTCATGAACATTGGAAACCTGGGTGTCTCTGTTCATGAACCTTGGAAACTTGGGTGTCTCTGTTCATGAATTGGAAATCTGTTCATTTTTCCCACAACAGTTCCATTTTTATGTCAAGTAGCAGAAGGGAAATGATGTACACGGCGTCCCCGTGCCCGCCATATCTAACTGTGGCTTTGTGTTTCTGTGTCATCCTGCAGCCCCCCATCGTACCCAAGTTATCCGGCGATGGCGACACCTCCAACTTTGAGACGTATTCTGAGAACCACTGGGAGACCACTGCTCCTGTGTCGGAGAAGGACTTGGAAATCTTCAAGAATTTTTGAGGATAGAAACTCACATTTTGGAAGGTGTGTCTTTCTTTTTATGATGTGCAAATAACACAATATGACCCCACATCAAAGGGAGTCAGCCTTTACCCACTGGGGGGCTTACCTTCTTCATCCATCAGGACTCAAGCAAAAAAGCAAAGCAAAACATTCTCCCTTACTGACACCTCACCTTGTTTGATTTCAGTCACCTCCAGTCAACTGTAGTCTGAACTACTAAATGGAAAATTCCAGAAATTAACAATTTATGAGGTTTTTTTTTTTTTTATTGTAAACTGTTTGAATCATGTGATGAAATCTCCAGTCTTGTTTCCTGAAATGTGAAATATCTCTTTGTCCCATGTATCCACCCTGTATATGCTACCCACCTAGTCACTTAGCAGCCATGTTTGGTATCAGATGGACAGTAGGAGTAGGTACCACAGCCAGACAGTACTTCCCAACTCCCAGTGAATGTTTCCATCATTCCCTGACCTCTTCTCATAGTGTAGGTATCTGATCAACACAAGAAGTAGGGAGAATTCAGCCCAGTAAGGTATTTTAAGAAAAAGAGACCGTATTAATAAAATTTTATGAGAGTGTTGAGTAAATGTTCTGAGTGTTGTTGAGTGTTGTTGTAAATGTTCTGTTTGGAATATATTAGTTTAGCTGTTGTATTTTATTAGTTATTGCCAGTCTCTTACTGTGCCTAATTTATAAATTAAACTTTCTCATAGGCCTGTGTGCATCGGGAAAAATCATAGTGTACATAGGGTTAGTACTGTCTGTGGTTTCAGGAAATCATGGGGGTCTTGGAAAGTGTCTCCTATGGCTAAGTGGGGACCACTCCGTGTCCAGTTCTCATCACAGTGATAACCAAGGCACTGTGTTTGGCTCAGAATTATGTATGATCCACAGGTTTATAGGATTCAGCATGGTGTCCCCCACCCTTCCCGATCAGGTGTACCAGGGCTTTCCCCTAGGAGGTTTCTTTCAGGCCAACATGTTCAACAGACACCACTCTTGAGGTTTTCTTTTTCTTTTTTTGGAGGAGGGTTTGGTACCGGGGATTGAACTCTGGGATGCTTAACCACTGAACCACATCCCCAGCCCTTTCCATTGTTCATTTAGAGGCAGGGTCTCACTAAGTTACTTAGGGCTTTGTTAAATTGTTTCAAACTTGAGATCCTCCTGTCTCATCCTTCCGAGCCCCTGGGATTACCTGTGTACGCTACGCCCAATTTCTTAAGGTTCCTTTTCTAGAAATTAGACCAGCTTCCAATACTTAAGCATTGCCAAAAGGTGGTGTTTTAGTCAGGTTTTTTTTTCTTTGTCACTGTGACCAAAAGACTTGATAAGAACAACTTACAGGAGGAAAAGTTGACTTGGGGCTCCTGGTTCCAGAGGTTCAGTCCATGGCTGGCCAACTCCATGGCTCTGGCCCAAGGTGAGGCAGAACAAAATGGCGGAAGGGCCTGGAGGAGGAGAGCAGCTCAGGACGTGGCACCAGGAAGCAGAGAGAGCTCTGCTCACCAGGGACAGGATAGAGTCCCCAAAGGCACAGCCCAGTGACCCCTCCTGCAGCCACACCCCACCTGCCTGCAGTCACCACCCAGTGAGTCCATTCCAGTGGATTAACCCACTGATTAAGTCACACGTCTCCCAATCATTTCACCTCTGAACTTTCTTCTATTGTGTCCTACCTGAGCTGTTGGGGGACACCCTGTATCCAAACCATAACAGCCCTTGTGAGTCCCTTTTCTGTGTGTGTGTGTGTGTGTGTTAGCATACCAGACACTACCCCATATGGAATTGCAGGCTTTTTCTAAGATGGCCAGAAAATGATTTTGAGTCTATTTCATTGATCTTCTAAAGGTCTTTTTTATTTTTTTAAATAACAGTTATCCAAAGATCTTTTCAGTTCCCGCTTCTGCCTTGCGTAGTGTTGGCACAGGAGCTGTTTCTTCCTTGAGCTTCCAAGCAAGAAAACCATCAGGTGTAAAAGGAGCAAAGTAGTGTCAGAGATGGGTCTGTTCATTTTTCCCATTTTACCCTCATTCCTGTGATTTCCCCAGTCACATGGAACAGGAGGTTGGCGGGTGATCTTCACCATCCATGAGAGACGCCAAGTCTTGGTGCAGTGGCTTGGGTTTGGGAGGGAGGGAGCTGTCCAGGGTAGATGGTATGTGAGAATGCTCCAGCCTGCATGTCCACGGATGCTTCAGGAACAAACTTGGATAGGAGTCAAACTGAGAGAGGAACGGATGGCCCTGTCTGTGACGAAATCACAGGTCCATGCCTCATGCATCCATCCCTCTCTATGAGAATATCCCTGGCTGTGGCTTGTCCTCTGGTGAAGAATGACCTGGGTTTAGTTTTACCAGCTAGCAGATTCCAGCTGTGGGTCTTCAAATGCATAAGAGGCTCATGTTTGGCAGTTCACCCATCCCGTCTTCTGAACGATTTCTCTCCAGTTCTTCCAAGTGACTGGAAGGCTCAAGACATTTCCTAATCAACTAGTTTTCTCTTGTTGCCAGATCTGGATTTTGGTCTTGTCTTCTGAGCCCCAGACGCATTTAATGTTTAATCTGCCTCAATTAATTTGCACGTGACTGAATTAAGAACCATTTGCATCTTTGGAATTTGCAACAGAGAATGACTGAGTGCGACCATTTCATGCAGGAAGATACTCCTGTATGAAGCCCGATCTCCCATAGATGGGGCACCAGTGAAGCTTAGTTAATTGCTGCACCCGAGAGAGGATTGACAGCTGGTGATTGAGCCATTCTTCCCTGAATTGCCCCACAAGCTCTTCTTCTGGGGGAGTCAAGGAAAGCTCCGCTCACTCAGACTCTGAATGTGTAGTCATTTGTTTCCTGTCTTGCTGGGAAGGTCCTGGGGCTAAGCACGTATGAACAGGGACCTGTCTCACATACTTCATCCCTGCCCTTCCGATAGATGAGCATAGGATGATTTTATTTATAGATGAGGAGTTTTTACTGGTGTATTATAATTACACACAATCCTGGGTTTATACCACATTTGTACATACATATCACATAATTTGATCTACCTCATTTTCTGGTACCTTCCCCTTAGGATCAGGATAGCTTATCACATCTTAAAATATACCTTTAGAATACCTTTCAAAATACCTTTCAGTTTTATTCTTAATGGACAGCACCTCTTTAGAATTCAGGCTTGTGGATATTTGCAAGAATTGCAAGAAAAAAGGTTTCATTATCTTAGTCTCCCACTTCTCCATATGGGGTTATGTTCCATGAAAGCCAATAGTGCTGAACTTCAGAAAGTATTGAACCCTATGCGTATAAAATAGAACAATGACAATATTATACTCTAGTCAAATTGCCCATGTCACTATTGAACTTGGGACCACTATTAACTAAAACAAAGGTCACTTACATTGTAGTAACACCATGATGTTTGATCTGGTAACCAAGGAAGTTACAAAGTGACTAACGGGTGGGTAGCATATACAGCATGGAAACATTGGACAGAGGAGCTATTCACTTCCCAGGTGGAACAGAAGAGGGTGCTGTCCAGAATGGCCCACGATGTATAACTCTTGAGGGGTTTATTCCTGGAATTTTCCACTTCATACGTTAAGACCAGAGTTCACCGTAACTGAAACCGTGCAAAGCAGAACTGAGGTCTCCAGGCCCTGCCATATTACATATTAAAAGGAAGCATTTATATTATCCTAAAGATGATAAATAGAAGGTGTATCCAGCTGTGTGGAAACCAGAACTAAGTTCATTGTCTTTCTCATGCCAGGAACAGGAACACATTAGCCTGCCCAGGACAGAGAACTGCACATCCGTAGACCCGAAGAACTGTTCTCCTGGTGGGATAAGGACCTTTCTGCACTGTGTTCGCCCATCTGTGTGTAGAGGTGGGGGAACACTGGACATTTCATGGACCTGGCATTTACTTAAACAACTGGAACGTCTTCTGCACCGTAGGAAATGGGTTGTAGGTTTCTATCTTACCTGTTCGCAGTTGTGCTTTTACTGTGCATTTTCTGGTTTCCTTGGACTTAATAATAACTTGGAACGAGACCCGTTAGCTCGTGACCACAGATCGTGCGTGCGTGCATGCGTGTGTACCAGGAAGACCTCCCGTCCATACGCAAGTGTTTCTATTTGGCAAAGCCTATTCTTAGTCTTCAGAGGTTCTTGGGAAAAAAAGAAACGGATCGTCTTGCAGACAAATCTAACGTTGAGGGTGGATGTGTTTTAAATTTCTTCCTTGATTCTCTCCTATGCATTTTGCAGATATCAGAGTGGAGCTGTTCATCCGTATCTGTAGAAGTCTCTCTGATTGCTTTAGACTTTGAATCAAGAAAATGTAAACAGGAAAGGGTGTGGATGGTAGCCCGAGGTGGAGGTGGCGGGAAGGCTGGTTACCCTGCTCGGGAAATCTGGGTCCCATTTAAAAATCACCTATTGCACTGGGAGGGGAAAACTGGCCCCCAGTTTTTTTTTGTTTAATTGCAATTTAAATATCTTAAACAAATGCATTTCTTGATGTTCACGGGCAACTCTGTCAATCCAGCCAAGAGGGTTCATGCAAAGATCGTCTTGCTAGAGAAAATAAGGCGGTACTTGCTTCCCAGGCTGCAAGTGTGTGACCCGGTCAGGATGGACGCTCCTCGTTTCTAATCTCATTCGAGGTGCGTTCCTCCAGCTGGCCTTGCAGACTGGCACTGGGCAAGCTCATGGGCTTCGCAACTGTCCAAGACAGGCCCTGACGGGCGCCCTCTAAGCATCCCCCTGGGGCCAGAGAGCCAGTGAGCCCGTCGGCCTCTGTGGCTACATGTGGTCTTGCCATCTCTGCATCCCCAAAACTGGACGTGGACAGAGGTCTTCCAGTCCAGATGGCTGCAATCCATTTCCTCCCTGCCCATCTGCATTCTGAGCTGGGCTGTCCCCATCTGGGTGGGCTCCCCATCTGAGCCTCAGGGGTGTCTCTTGGGGACCCCGGCATGATGGCCGCAGGCCTTTGGGACCAACTTCTGTCTCATTTCCTCTCCTGCCTGGCTCCCGGCTGGAACTGCCTGTTGGATCCATCGCCTTGGCCTTGGGCGGTTGCTTGGGGGCGGTTTCTCCAAAGTGTCCCCCTCTTCCCTTCCCTCGAAGGACCTTTCCTTCCGGTGAAAGTCCTCTCAGTCCCAAGAGCCAGGACAAGGTCTTGCACGTAAACCCTTTCCAACGGATCATGAGGGGGAAGCTACCTTTGCAAGCATTTCTCTGGAGCTGTGTCGTCTGCCTGGACTTTGCCGGCCCCGTCTGGTTAGCGGGAAAAACAGGACCAGGACTGGCTAAAAATTGAGAACGCACTGTTTTGTTTTGTTTTTTTTTAAATGCTTCTAGGGGTTGCGCCCACGGCTCTGCACACAGGGTAAGTCTGTGCTCAGTCCCTGAGCCCCAGGCCCAGCCCCCACGTCTGAACTCATCATCAGAGAAGGCTACAGGGTTGAGCACTGAGAAGACAACGTCCTCCTGGCCTTCGCCTCCAAAACTCAATTGATTGCTTTATTTAATACTTAATTTATTAAAATAAATTAGCCACCTGCCTATATAAATAAAATGTCACCCTAATAATTTATTAAAATAAATTAACCATCTACTTACATAAATAAAATGTCACCCATGAATACAGTAAAAAATGGTACCTGGACACATGGATCCAGGGGACTCCTTTTTTTCTTTTTCTTTTTTGGTACCAGGGATTGAACTCAGGGCACTCGACCACAGAGCCACCTCCCCAGCCCTGTTTTGTGTTTTATGTACAGACAGGGTCTCACTGAGTTGCCTAGCGCCTCCTTTTGGCTGAGGCTGGCTTTGAACTCGCGATCCTCCTGCCTCAGCCTCCCGAGTCGCTGGGATGACAGGCGTGCGCCACCGCACCCAGCTAGGGTTTTTTGAGGTGGCACTTAGTAGACAGATCAACTGGACATCTTTGCCTTCGCTGTAAAACAAAATGCAAAAAAAAAAAAATCAAACGTGCATGACGTGATTCTCTTAGCGGATGCCTATCAGCCTCCTGACTCGGGGAAACACATTAGACCCCGAGGGGAAATCCAGGACCACAGTAAGGTGTCATTGTGAACGGTGACTGTCATGCAGATTTTCAATATCCCCAGGGGCATATGCTTTGTTTGAGGAGTGGCCTGTGAATCCCAGGATGTGGACGGATTTAATTAACACCAATCCTGCACACGGATCCACTCCTTTGTGTCCTGACGAAAGAGTTTATTCTGGAGGAACCGTTGCAAAAATCTGCTGCTAGGCTTCCAATGTCCTCGGGATGCAAGGGGTTAAAATACGTGCAACTTTGTATCAGCAAAAGATACACAGAGAGGATGCCGGGCTTGCATGACCGTAGGAGTGGGCAGCGTTTTCTCAAACAGGAAGACCTTTGAACATTATCTCCAGGAAATGCAAAGAGAAAATATTTATATACAGAGGGAGTCTCGTTTTCCCAAGGAGAAACGCCACTTGCCTCCTCAGATGTGCGTTTAGAAATTCAGGAAGGAAATCAAAGCATCGCGGAGAATATGGATCATCCATTCCCATTGCGTCCCCTCTGACTCCTGGGGCTCTGGCCCAGGTGGAAACCTGTCCGTGGCCATTGGTGGGAAAGTACGCATTTCGCTGCCCGATGACGCATTGCACCAAAAAAAGCCATCCTGAGTTAACACGCGCACTGACGCAGTGCCTTGGTCCCTGCCCTGCATGCAGAAGCCCAGCCACCTGATCCTCCGTCGATGCTTCTTGCATTCTGAGCATCTGCCCTTGGAGATGGAATCACTCCGCGCCAGGACGGTGCTCATGTGAATCCCTCCATGCGCTCCGCCTACGGTGCCTGTGCGTCTTGGCCCCTGTGCCCTGTGGACCCCGGGCTCGGTGCTGTTCACCGAAGCCCCCAAGCGGTCCCTGTGGAGGCGCCGGGCGTGCGTCCACGTCAGGTTTGAGTTTCTGCAACCAGTGCATTCTGCAGGGGGGTCAGCATCCTGGAAGTCCTGCCTCGCCCCAGCTGTTGAGATGGGCAAGACCGGGCTCCCCAGCTCTTGGGCGGTGGAGCTGGCATGCATCCGGCCAGGTCCCTGCTGCCCGTGGTCCCCATTGCCCGCGGAGATGGGGACCCTTCTCAAGTGGCTTGAGTGCACGCCTAGCGTGCGTTTCCGAGGGCGCCCCGGGCGCGCTGTGTTCCCAGCGTAACCTCTCCTGTCCAGCTGGCTTTGCAAACCCCTGGGTCGTGGGTCCACCAGCACCTTCCTCCCTAAGGGGATGCTCTGCGTTCTGGAAGTCACCGTGTTGTAAATCCTGTGCAGCTCGCAGCTGGGCTCTTCCGTGGCTGTGTCGGTTATTTAAGTAAAAACAAAACAAAACAAAAATCACTGTGTGTATCTGAACGGGCGGCCTGGGAAGTCCTTCCAGAGTCTCGCTTTGCCATTGGAACTTGATTGTGGAACCCTGCACAACTTAGAGCTTGAGGCCTTGTGTGTGAGTGTGAGTGTGAGTGTGAGTGTGCGCGCCCTGCGCCTGAGCTCCGGGCGGCTCTGCCGGCCGCCCAGTGCGTGAGCCGCGCGCCCGTCGGGAAAGGCAGGCCGAGCGCAGACCCGGACGCCGCGCGCGGGGACGCGCCACATTCGCACGAGGAATTCAAACGCGTGTTCCTGACCCTGTGGATGCACAAAGGCGATCACTGTGACTTGTGTACATATGTATGAGCCCCAGGAGGACCTTCCTGCTAATTTATGTTATACTATGGATTCCAGGTTGGTTTCGTAATAAAACTTTGTATCTTTTAAGAAATCTGAATCCGGTCTGCTGCTTCTGTCTCCAAACGCAGGTGGCATCTCTGCTTTGGTCGAGTGTGGGGACAGCCCTGGGCGACTGCTTTGGCAGGACACAGTGGCTTCGTGTGTGTGTGTGTAGGATGCACAAAGTTGATTGGTAAGTGGCAGGCAAAGCTACGTTCCAATAAAGTCTTCTTGGCAGCAGTCGTTTACGGGCCGAGTTGCCTCCCTCACACAAGGATGCTTGATGCTGGGTTTGCAAAGCGCCTCTGCAAATCGTCCTGGTCACCAGTACATCAGCCATGTGAGTCCGGACACTTTCAGCCCCCACATGATTGACAGCAGACTTCCTGAGTCCCTTTGGCAGACTCTGAAAGCCAACTCAACCTTTGGCAAACCTGTTCTAACACCCATGTGACCCTGGCTATGGCAGGGACTGGAAGGTCCCATGCAAAAGGAACAGAGGGGACAGGTGTCCATTTACTTGGCAACCAAGCTCTCTCTCTCTGCTGCTCTGCAGATCCCAAGGTTACAAAATCCTCCCGGTGGCTGGTACTGGTGATCGCTGTTTCCAACCCGGACGGGGTTACGCTGTCCTTATGTGCTGGCAGCCTGATGGGGAAGTATGTACATGCGTGTGTGTGTGCACGCACGTGTGTGTGTGTGTGCATGTGTGTGCGTGTGCTGGGAAGCCTGGGGAGGGGTCTTGCACTCCCTCAGCAAAACCACCCAGGAAGATTCCATGCCGGGGCCTCGGGTAGAGCCCCCTGGAAGAGCACTCGCCTAGCAAGCTCCGGGACCCGCGCCACACACACCAAGGAAACTCGAGGTTCCACATTTAGTATTGGTTAGGGTGACATTGGTGGGGGTTTTTGCAAGGTGTCTGGACCACTGGGGCCCCGTCCTGCCCTCTCCCCATCTTGGACGCCTCCTTGATCTATCAACTGTATCCTAGGATGTGTTTGATACACAGAGATGGTCCCCAACGGGAGATGGCTGGGGTTTATTTTGGGGGGGGGGTTTTATATATATGCACACACATGCACACACAGACTCATACATGCACACACACATGTGTATAATGTGTATATATCTATGCATACAGGTGTATACATGTAGCTATAGATATATAGACAAAATATTTGCATATATAAAAACTACATGCATATATAATATAAATGCTTAAAGTCTATATAGATAAATTTTATATAAAATGTCAATATCCATGAATATATTTAAAATGTAACTTTCATATAAAATATGAATATAAATATATTTAAAATATGCATTTTATATAAAATATAGATATATAAAATTCATAAAGAAATATATTTAATATAACAAATATATAATTTAGTCATAGATAATATAGAATTTAAATATGTATTAAATTCCTATTGCAAATAATACTTTATTAAATATTATTAAATATTGTAAATAATATTAAGATAATAGTATTTTTATTGAAAATAAAGTATATGAATATGCATATTCTTGCATATGTAATTTTGACATACAGTCAATATATATAATTTGTACACAAAATGTTCATGTATATAATTGACATATGAAATTCGTTTTAACCGTTCACGCAAGCTGTGCTCCAGGGCTGCGTGGGGTGTGTAACTGCGAGCCCGCCTGGGTGGGGGGGAGCAGCCATGGCAAAACTGCAAAGGGTATTGAGCCCAGGCTGGAGGCTCCAGTAGGCATCCCGCAGGTGCAAGTGCCCACGGAGGAGGTTTTTCCCGGGGTCTCTGAAGGCGCGCACTGGAGGCTGGGGTTCCTGTCTTTGCAGGGCTGCGCGGTGCAGGACCCTCCGCGCTCAGCGCGCTGCGCGCACATCCCGACTTCCTGCACCGGTGAGAGGCTCCAGCCTCCTTCTCCAGCTCTGTGTCTATTGCTCTCTATTTTTTTATTTTTATTATTTTTTTTTTTGGTACCAGGGATTGAACCCAGGGGCCCTCGACCACTGAGCCACCTCCCCAGCCCTATTTTGTGTTTTATGTAGAGACAGGGTCTCACCGAGTTGCTTAGGGCCTCCCTTTGGCTGAGGCTGCTGTTACTTGTATTCTTGATAATTGCCACTTGGACTGGAGTGAGATGGAATCTTAGTTTTAATTTGCCTTTCTCCAGTTGCTAGGGATGTTGAACATTTTTGCATAGGTTTGTTGACTGGTTGTATTTCTTCTCCTGGGAAGGGCCTGTTTACTTTCTTTGCCTGTTTATTGATTAGGTTATTTGGGGTTTTTCGGTGTTCAGTTTTTGAGTTCTTCATGCATCCTAGACTTTAACACCATAGCTGAGGTGCAGGTTACAAAGAATTCTCCGGTTCTGTGAGCTCTCTCTCCACGTTCTTGATTGTTTCCTTTGCTGAGAAGAAGCGTTTAGTGCGATGCCATCTCATTTAGTGGTTCTGGATTTTACTTCTTGGGCTCCAGGAGTCTCGTTGAGCAAGGTGGTTCCTGACCCGACATGGTGGAGAGTCGGGCGGACGTTTTCTCCTCGCCTGGTCCACTCATTTTTGGATGATCTTATTTGGACGTCGGTCCTAAGGGCTGAATGGATGCTGCGTCTTATTCTCAGGCCCCGTGGCCCCGGCTCAGGCTTCTGTCCCTTTAGCTTGATTCTCCCCCTCCACCTGGATGCCCAGTCCTGGCGCCCCACCATCCACAGGTCCCAGGGCAATCTGTGGAACATCTGTCCCTAAGGACACCGGTGGTGCTCCTCGTTTATATAAATAGCATTACGCTGTGAAGCTCAGCCCGTGGACCCGTGTCTTGTCACTCAACAGAACGCCTTTAAGACCCTGACACACAGCTGCCCGAGGGTCCCCATCCAGGACAACGTCCACTATGTCTAACGGGCTGCTCCAGTGATCCCAGCCCACACAGAACTGAATTTCCCAAAAGCCACGTGGAAGACCCCAGGGGGAGACCCCTTCCCCACGTGGGCAGGAATCCATCTGGGCCTTTGCAGGTCCTCAGGCCTGGGCTTCCGGAACAGAAATGTAAGGTGTGGTCAGGACGCCCCTGAGAATGCAGCTTCAAAGGAACCCACCAAGAGGGCAGGACGGGGTTCCTCTCGCCTCACTCCTGAGCTCAGGAAGGGGTGGCACCGTTTCAGAGCTTGCTGTATTCAGGGGCAGAAGCCTTGCTGACTTCATCTGCAACACTCAGGATTCTCTGTCTCACGATTTCCTTTCTTCCTTCTTTCTTTTTTTCCTTTCTCTCTTTGATGGCTTCTATTTCTTCTGTCTTTGCATCCCTCCCTCCCTCTGTCTGTACCCTTTTTCTCTTTCCTGTCCCCTCACCCGCATGGTTCAGTACGATCTAGATTTGCTCTGCATCACAGTATGTCATTTGTGGCTCCAGCAAAATTTCACTCGGGGAAACTCAGAACAAACAGAGCCACCAGGAAAGGAGAAGAGAGGAGATGGGAGGGCAAAATAAAGGAAGGGAGGAGCAAGGAGAAGGTTTGGGGGCTCTCAGGACTTGCTGCAGAGGCACCGACCGTATGTACAGTATTTGATGCTTGGCATGCACTTTGTGAGAAGCAGCAGAACAGGAATCAGATATGAATTTGTTCCATTTTTTGGAGATGATACCATGGGCCTGCATTTCAATCATGGCGGCCGAGGGTACTTTTACCCGTAAAGGGAGAGAGACCAGCCAAGTCTGGGTCAAGGGAACCCTAAGTTCCAGTTTTGGATAAAGCCTCTCACATGGTCCGCGTGTTTACGTGCAGAGCTGAGTAGGTTGTGACCCGAAGGCTAATTAATGCAGCAAAGGAGGCAGAGGTGGCCAGCCCCGTCACCCCAGTCCAGTGCTCCCTGAGACGTCCACAGATCCAAGTGGAGAGTCCATGTTTTCAGGTCCCCAAAGAGTCACCCAGACACCCACTATGATCACAACCAGAGGCGTAACCTACAGCAAAACCCGTGGGGGCCTGGTAACGTATGGGCCAGCCAGAGACCTTCAAAATTTGTGACTTTTAAGTCAACTGAAAGCAAGTGAAGCTACAGGGTTTATTTCACTTTCTCCTGGGGAGCATACCCGCAGCCTGGCCTCCCGTCTCCTCCATGGGACAAGGTCTCCAAGACCTCCTCCCGCCCGCTGTGCCTGTGCACCATCTCCAGGGCTTGACTCTGTCTTGGGTTTGCAGGACCCTCGGATCATCTTCCACCGGTTCTTCTGATAGCATCTTCTTTGGCATTTCAAAGAGACCCAGGGTGCACCCCACAGAGAGTCATCCCCTTGCCTTCTATGTTTCTTCGGGGCAGGAACATTAATGGGCTAGTAAGTTTTCCGTCACTGTAACAAAACCCCAGAGATAATTAATTTATAAAAAAAAAAAAAAGAAAGAAAGAAAGGTAAATTCTGGCCTCACATCATCTCCAGGGAGGAGTATTTTATTTAAAGTTGGATTTGCCTTTCTCCCGTTGGCCAGATACACACTCAATTAACACTGGCTTTCGAGGACATTGTTGAACTCAAAGAAAATGTCACAGAAAATTGAACGGATTAATTCAAAAGCATTCCTCTCCCGCCAAGAAAGAAACTCCACCTGTGCAAACAGTCGGTCTGCAATACAGATCTGCTTATTTCTTATTATCCAACCTTAAAGTAAACAATTAGGGAAGCTCATGTGTTTTCCAAAAAGAAAGAAGAAGAAAAAAAAAAAAACCAAACACACAATATTTCACTTCACTGAAGCTTCAAGATGCGTTGTGAGAATCTGAATTAACAGACCTAGAGAACGTCTGGGCGTGGGCGGTGGAGCTCACGGGTGGGATTTGCCCGGCGGGTGCGAGGTCCTGGGTTCCGGCTCCAGCGCTGGAAAAACCCCACCCATTCTTATCTGCAAGCGGTTTCTCCACCTGAGGCTGAAATCCCTGAAGATTGGTGGCATCTTAGACTCACAAAGGAGGAGCTCCAGGCTCGTGGGATCCTGCACAGTCCAAGTTTGGTGTGTGTGTTCTTCCCTCTCCACCCTGAGCAGTTTCCCAAATCTAGGATCAAACTCAAGTCACAGAATATTCCACGGTTAGCAAAGAGCCCCCGGGGCCCCCTGGGCAGAGTGACAATACAGGCCTTTGAGTTTCCTGCAATGAATGGGAGCTTTGTTTTCTCACTTCTGAGGTTTACTTGCTTGCACTCCAAGCTGTCCCTGCAGGACACAGCCCAGCTGCAGGACGCCCTCTGCAAACCCGGACTCTTGCCATTTCCAATCACTCCAGAAAGATGTGACACCTGTCACTCAGAGTGACAGGCAGGAGTTGATTGAAGGGATGGAAAGGGGAAGGGGCCACTCTCAAGGGACAGAGGGGTCCTCTCAGAGAGGACAGGGACAGTCTGCCCCTCCTGCCCTCCAGTTTTATTGGGGTCCCAGGGACATTTCCAGAGAGTCCCGCCCAGATCCACCTCTTCTCTTTTGATGGACAGCAGGGTCCCCACTACCATGGCCCCTCTGGGTCACCTTGGCCCGTGCTGCCTGGTTCTCACTGGAACCTGTTCTTGCAGATTTCATGGCTGGAGGAATGATCCTCGTATCCCTGAGTCCTAGGACCTGGTCTGTGTCGGGGTCACAGAAGTGTCCCCTGCAGGGTGACTTGGTTCCTCTTAGTGACATTATTTCAGCCTGCATTTCTCTTGCAGGGAGCAGGGGTTTTGCTGAGGACGGTGACGTAGCCTGTCCAGGGAGGCCAGGCAGGGCTGCAGGTCAGTGGTTTCTCAGCAAAGCCAGCCTGTGGGGTCAGCACCGCGGGCCATTTATAGAACCGTCCCCTGGACCCCGGGTTTCCACCACCCACGTCTGTCTGTCCCCGCTCATTATTTAGGCTCCTCATTTATGTGCTTAGTTATTCAACCCAGGGGCACTTTACCTGAGCCCCACCCCCAGCCCTTTTTACTCCATTCTTAATTTTGAGACAGGGTCGTGCTCAGTTTCTGAGGCTGGCCTTGACCTTCCAGTCCTCCTGCCTCAGCCTCCAGAGTGGCTGGGATTGCAGGTGTGCACCCCGTGCCCGGCCCGAGCTGCTCTTCTATTTACAGCCCAGGGAGGACATTTACTCTTTGGCCACAAACAACAGTAGCGGAACCCTTTAGGGACTCTGGTTGGATCTGCGGGGCGAAGTACAGGATGCCTCCGCATTTAAGTACAACCCAGACGTTGTATGGGACATATTTACGCTTAAAAAAATTATTGTTTACCCCAGATCCAGATTCAGCTGTGCTCCCTGTATTTCATCCGTCAACCCTATTTTTTATGAGCTGAAACTATGGTGGTTCTATGTTCTGGAAAGGAGCAGAGTGTACCGCAGTCATACGGTCCTGGAAAAATCACCACCGGCCTCCACAGGACAATTTGGGAAGTCAGACATTATGTCTAATTAGGGCTTCAGACTGTGCTCGCACAGCGGTTTCTCTTCTTTTCTTTCCTTTTTTCTTTTTCCGACACTGGGAGACTGGTCCACTGTTTGCTAGGAAAACACTCTACCACCAAGCGACATCCCCAGCCCATTGTATTTTTGAAGACAAGGTCTTCTCAAGTTGCCCAGGTTGGGCTCCAACTTACAATCCTCCTACCTCAGCCTCCCAAGTAGCTGGGATTCTCGGGGTGCACCACCACACCCAGCTCAGAGGCGCTAGGGTACCGTATTGCCATGTTAAATGTCTACACCGATCATGGATCAATACACATATAATGTTCTTTTTTGGAATATGACCTTCAGCTATTTGAATTTCCTGAAAATAAAAACACACATTTTCTAAGATTTTTTTAATTTTTTTTTTTTGAGGGGTGATGGGTACTAAAGATTGAACTCAGGGGCCCTCGACTACTGAGCCACATCCCCAGCCCTATTTTGTGTTTTAGGTAGAGACAGGGTCTCACTGAGCTGCTTAGGGCCTTGATGTTGCTGAGGCTGGCCTCCAACTCACGATCCTCCTGCCTCAGCCTCCCGAGCTGCTGGAATGACAGGCATGCACCACCACACCCACCTAAGGCTTTTATAAAACCTCATATAAATTTTATATAAATTTTATATTTTATCAATATAAAATAATGATACCAGCCTGTGTTTTCTCTTCATGTATTTTGTATAAATACAAGATACGTAGATAGTACTGGAGACTGAAGCCCAGGGGCACTTTACCCAAGCACTGTTCATCTGGTTATTTTAGTACACAGTCTCCCTAAATTGCTGAGGTGGGCCTCTAACTTGCAATCCTCCTGCTGCAGCCTCCCTGGTGGCTGGAATGACCCATGTGCACCACTGTGCCCAACGAAGAGCACCCTCTTCCAAACAAGAGTCTTGTGGGGTCAAAACAGATTTATACATAAGAGTTCCCTTCACCTTGCAGGGTGTGTGAAATGAAATAAAAGCCCTGCAGCTTATCGCAAGTCGTAAACAGCATCGTATAACCTGAACTCAGTTCTGTGACGATGCCCCGAATCCTTGGTGCATAATAAGCAGACCTCGCATCTGCTGGGCCCAATTTAAAGACAGAAATCCTGAAACCGTAGAATAATAAACGTTCAGCCTTTCCTGAGCCAAACTTGGAGTCTAAATCTGTTTTACTATCCTGCTATTACAAATCTGGTGCTCTTGTTTGGATTGCGTCATTATTTGGACGGAATTCTTTATATGATACTAATTTTAAAATTGCTTGTGTGTGTCTGTTCATTCTTTTTCTTTTTCTTTTTTTTTGGTCCCAGGGATTGAACTCAGGGGCACTCGACCACTGAGCCACATCCCCAGCCCTATTTTGTGTTTTATGTAGAGACAGGGTCTCACTGAGTTGCTTAGGGCCTCGCCGTTGCTGAGGCTGGCTTTGAACTCGCGATTCTCAGCACAGAATCGACCACGCCATCCTTAGACCCTCTGTGATTCTGTTTCAAGAGGTGTCTGTTCCTATTTCGAAGAATTCCAATTTATCCTTTTCTCAATGCCTTCCTCTCGCCTGTATGATTCGAAGCCCAAATATGCTTTAGACGTGAGGTGTCCCCCCAAGAGCTTATGCAGGACACAAAGCAAGAAGGTTCAGACATGAAATGATTGGGTTATGAGAGGTGTAACCTAAAAGTGGATTAATCCACTTGAGTGGATTAACTGGGTGGTGACTAGGCAGGTGGGGTGTGGCTGCAGGAGGGGGTCACTGGGCTGTGCCTTTGGGGACTCTATCCTGTCCCTGGTGAGCAGAGCTCTCTCTGCTTCCTGGTGCCACGTCCTGAGCTGCTCTCCTCCTCCAGGCCCTTCTGCCATTTTGTTCTGCCTCATCTTGGGCCAGAGCCATGGAGTCGGCCAGCCATGGACTGAACCTCTGGAACCAGGAGCCCATTTCCAGCTCCAACCCGACCATCCCCCGTCTCCATCCTGCAAGGACAGTGGCAGAACCTTCTCTATAAAAGGCTCTTCCTGCCTTGGAAGCAGCCGGATGCTTTGAAGGTCTTGCTGCCCAGATCAGAGTGACAGGGGACACAGGTCGGAATCCCTCCCGGGACCCCCAGACCTAGGAAAGCTTCTCACACTTGGCCGGCAGCCTCGGAGCCCAAAGGGACATTTCAGGACCTAAACGGTTTCCCTGCGTCCCTTCACTCAGGCTCAGGGCTCGGCCTGGGAGCAAGCGCTTCACAGGAAGGGCCTGCCGTCCCTCAGCAGAGGTGACCCTGGTGTGCACTGGACACACACTCGCAGGCAGGGCCGAGGGACGCGCAAGGAGCCCCTAAGGACAGCATGGCAGGCTCCTCAGCGCAGGAGACCAAGAGGTCACCCTGTGCATCTGCTGTGGTGGCGTCTCTGCCGCCATCTGAAAAGGCTCAGGATGGCTCTCGGGTCTGCACACCTTCCCTTGGCACCATGATCAAGCCGGATGGTGAAGCCTCAGTGAAGGTCACCGTCTGTCTGTCTCTATCATCTGTCTGTCATCTATTATCTATCACTCTCTCCGTCTGTCTATATCTATATATTATCTGTCAATCAATCAATCTATCTATCTATCTATCATCTATCTATCTATCATCTATCTGTCAATCATCTATCTGTCAATCATCTATCTGTCAATCATCTATCTGTCTGTCAATCATCTATCTATCTGTCAATCATCTATCTATCTGTCATCCACCAATCCTGTCTGTCCAGGTGGCTGTCACAACCTGAGTGGGGCTGCTCCTGCCTCCTGGTGTGTGGAGCCCAGAGAGGCTGCTCCACACCCTGCAGTGCACAGCACAGCCCAGCACATGGAGCCCCCAGCCCCAGATGTCCACAGTATAGAAAGTCCTGAGCCTGCGGAGCTCAGCAGCTTGGTCCACATGAATGGACGGGGTCAGTTCCAGCAGCCCTGTGGCTTCCTCCCAGGAACACTGCAGCCTCCGCCTTCAGCCAGAATCCTCTGCAGACCCTGCCAATGACATCATTCTATGGTGGCCCACACCTGTCATCCCAGCACTTAGGGAGGCTGAGTCAGGAGGATCGCGAGTTCAAAGCCAGCCTCAGCTAAATGGAGGCCCTAAGCAACTCAGTGAGACCCTGTCTCTACATAAAACACAAAATAGGGCTGGGGATGTGGCTCAGTGGTCGAGGGCCCCTGAGTTCAATTCCTGGTACCAAAGAACCAAAACGAGACCAAATGTCCCCAAGTCTCCTCACAACTGTAAAGTTTCTGTGACAACTTTCCCCCGGTATTAAAAGGAGAAGGTTTAATGTCTTCCCACCCTCTCCCCAGATTCTCTAAATCTGCACTCGGTACACTAAGGAGATTTCATTTCCCAGCTGAACTTGACTTTATTTTCATTACAAGTAAACACGTTGTACTATCTTATAATATTAAAACTGAAACACGACCTGTCATAACATTTTCAAAATTTTTTTAAAAATTAAATTATTTAAATGCTAGCAATTATAAATTTCAAGGAGTTCACCATACTCTTTAAAAAAAAGGACCTTCGACATTCATTTGACCTGGGTAGGAAGAGTCCATCCTCGGTGACATTTATTTTTTATTTATTGATTTATTTTACCAGGGATGGAACCCAGGGGTGCTTAACGACTGAGCCGTATCCCCAGCCCCCTTCCTTTTTTTTTTTTTTATTTTTATTTTGAGAAAGGATCTTGTTAAATTGCTTAGGGCTTTGCTAAGTTGCTGAGGCTGGCCTCCAACTTGCCAGCCTCCTGCCTCAGCCTCCCAAGCCACGGGGGTTACAGACGTGCACCACGGCGCCCGGAGGAGACCCTGAATTCTTAAGTCACAGATATGGAAACTCTGATACGGAGCTGAGCACATGGGGTTTCTCCTTTGAAAAGAGAATGTGTAGTGGTCTCGGGAACTCCAGTGTCCACCCTGATGCTCAGCAGGGCTGGAAATGTCTTGTCCAGGGTCTGACTGCCTGGGCCCTGGCTGCCAGGTGACAGGGACATTCCAGGACCACGACGAAGGACAGTCCATCCAGCTGGCACCCAACATGGGTCGTAAAAGCATCAGCTCCGTGCGCGAGGTCACGGGCAAATCTGAACCCACCGCTGAAAACCGACACCCATGAATAACTGGACCGAGTTGTTGTCAGAGGACAGATTTAGAGTTGGGAACAGGGTCAGCGATTGCATCAGGAGCAAAGCTCAATAATCGCACTGCAAAATGTGCCAAGTCCCCAGCGGGGGCCAGAAAGAGCTGCTGGGTCCCACGTCGGGCAGAATCAGGGAGGGGACATAGAGCGGATCAGCCTTCAGCTCGCGGACGCCGCGGAAGGAAATCAGTGGGTTTCTGGTGCCCTTGAAGGTCCTGGGCCTTTCGTCCCTCGTGAAGTCACCAGCAGGGAGCCCCAGTGGACAAGCCCGGATGCCAGCAGCCGCCTCCTAACCTCCTCCCTCCCTTTCTCCTTTCCTTTCTAGAAAACAGCGCTTGTCCCCGTCAGCAAGACCCAAGATGGATCTCGCGCCCCGCTTTGCGGACGTCTTCTCGCTGGAAAAATACAGTTGATGGACAGGTGGGGGAAACTGGGCGCGCACGGCCCTCCGCTCGCCAGGGAGGCTGGGTTCCAGCCCAAGTGCTGCCAAAAGAACAAGAGAAGAAACTATGTATCTATTTTTCCCTGAGATGATAGTGGTTTATTTTTTTGGTACTGGAGATTGAAGTCGGGGGCACTCGACCCCTGAGCCACCTCCCCAGCCCTATTTTGTGTTTTATGTAGAGACAGGGTCTCACTGAGCTGCTTAGGGCCTCGCCATTGCTGAGGCTGGCTTTGAACTCATGATCCTCCTGCCTCAGCCTCCCAAAGTGCTGGGGCGACAGGCATGTGCCACCGCGCCCATCTTGCCCTGTGCCTTTCTCACTGTGACCCCCAGTAAAGTCCTGCATACATAGCAGCTTGTGAGCAGCTCGTTCCCCTGCACAAGGCACATACGTGAATTTCCATGCAGACACAAACAGAGAGACCCTTGGCTTTTATATATGACGGCTGCCTGCTTTCCTCCCTGTGCCTCAGGGACAGGTTGGCAATTTGTCACCAGGACCAGGAAACTAAGCCCAGCATCCAGTCACTGCAAGAACTCCGACTTCTGTGAACCTCTGGCCTCTGCCTGGAATGACATCACTTTCTTAAACTTAGCCTTTGGTGAATTTTCTCCTTTTTTCCCCTCTGTGGCTTGGAAATAGCCTCTGCACACGTCCTGCCTCTGCATCAGAGGCCGTCACGGGGCCACTGGGTTTCCGAGACATGGGCCCCAGGGGGACCGTGAAAGCTAAATTGGCCGCAGGCTGGACCCCAGGTGTCCAGAGCCAGTCCCGGGCGCCTGAATGTCCTGAGAACTGCAAATACTCCCCATGCAGCGCAGCACCCGGCGGGCAGCACCCTGCGCTCTGGGAGTCTGGGAGCCACATGGGGAAGCCGGGCGAGGGGGACCGTTCTGATCACGGAAGATGCACGCGTTTTAGAAACCAGCCCCGCAGCAGCGTGTTATGCACAATACGTAGACACTGGCTACCGGCTGACGTCTCCATTTCCAAGTTCAAAAATAAGGTTCAAGTGGCCTCCCCCATGATCCTGGGCAAGAGCCTGCACCTCATCTCTGGCATGCAAAGCGGTCGAAGGGCACATTTCCTAAGTACCAGGGACTGAACCCGAGGGTACTTGACCACTGCACCTCATCCCCAGACCTACCTTTTTTTTTAAATTTAGACATAGGGTCTCCTGAAGTTGCTTCCAGTCTCACTAAGTTGCTGAGGCTGGCCTCCACCTTGTGATCCTCCTGCCTCAGCCTCCTGAGCCATTGGGATGACACACCTGAGCCATGATATCAGGCTTTCTAATCTACAAAACCTGTCATTGATTTTACACCAACTACAGCTCTAGGAACATCATAAGTCACAGAACTGGAAAAGTTTTCTCTGCCTATATGTATATATGACGATGACCTGTGTTTCTTTTTCCCGATTTCCAGTGACCACCCTATTGGAAGTTGTGCTTTTTGGACCCCCTGCCCCTCCTCGTCTGTCTTCCACTTTTTTTCCCCCTGAATAGCAAGCGGCCCACACGGTCTCTCATTTCACCCTCGAGCTAAAGAGAAAGTGCCACCTGTTTTTGATCAGATCCATCTGGGTCAAGAGTTGCTGAGGCTCGTGAAAACCAGGGCGGAAATGACTTCAGCTAATACGCTCTGCTGAACAAAGAATACGACAAAAATAATCCCCCGGACGGGGAGCCTCTCGACCCCCCACCCTCCACGGGGGCCAACAGGAGTGTAATTTGGCGCATCCGACACCCTGACGGCTTTGCGGACTGGGATATCGAAATAAAGACCCCGAGGCCTGCAGCTGCCAGGACAGATCCCTAGGAAAACGGCTGCACCGTGCAAATTGCTGCTGGTGGCCTTCCCCGAAGGCAGTGCCTCCACAGCTGTCCTTGCAAAATGCAGGGGCCGGGCTCAGGAGTTTGCAGCTGTTGGTGTGGTTTGCTCGGTCAAGGGCATCGCCGCGTGGCTGTTATAAACAGTAGCCAAGGGCCAAGGCCGTTTGGAGACAGCGAGCCCAGGATCCCACGCTTCTTTTCAAACGTTTCCCTCTTGGCTTTCTGATTTAATTTTATTTTTTTCTGCTTTGCTTTTCTTCCTGCGCTATTTAATATTTCAGTGACTTGCTGAACATCATCTGTTTACCCATCAGCCACGACACTGAAGCCTCCCAGAGTCTTCTGTTTGAGGAGGCTCCAGTCACACAGAAAGCTTGAAAGAATTTGTTGCCACGGAACAACATGAACAGACCCACATATCAGAGAGAACATCTGACCTTTGGTTTTGGGGGGATTGGCTAACTTTGCTTAGCAGGATAGTCTCCAGCTCCATCCATTTTACTTGCAAAGACCATCAGTTCATTCTTCTTCATGGCTGAGTAATATTCCATGGTGTATTTGTACCACAGTTTCTTTATCCATTCATCCATTGAAAAGGGCACCTGGGTTGGTTCCATAGCTTAGCTATTGTGAGTTGCTATAAACACTGAAGTGGCTGTGTTAACTTTCCATCACTACGACCAACACAGGAGACAGTTAACCTTATAAAGAGAAAAGGTTTATTTTGACTGTCAGTTGTAGAGCTTTGAACCCATGATAGGTGGACCCCATTGAGTTGGACTTGGGGTGGCATTTCATGGTGTTTGGTGAGGTAAAAACCACTCATCTAATGACTGGGAAGCGAAAGAGAGAAAGAAGAAGAGACTGGGGTCACAATATCCCTTTCCAAGCCACACCCCCCAATGACCTCACTTCCTCCCATACTAGGCTCCTCCTTTTAAAGGTCCTACCACCTTCCAATAGCGCCATGCTGGGAACTGAGCTGTTAACACCATGGCCTTTGGGGGATGCTCTAGATGCAGAGGAGAGCAGGGTGTCCCTTCTCAACACCCCGAGTCCCCTTCTAACCTAAAGGGCACAACTCTGGGAATGTGGCATAAGGAATTGAGGGAATGGATGTAAGGAAATACCTGGGACATGTACCCCGACGGCAGTTAACTAGAACAGCGTTCCCCGTGTGAGGGACGAGCAACAGAGGTGTGGACTACCCTGAGTTTCCTTTCCCATTTTCTGTCCTTTTAATGGCACAGATTTGATGCAGGACGTGCTGCGTTCTTTAGCTTGAGCATCGGAGATGGTACCATCCGCAAGCAGATGGGGAACCAAGCCACGGAACAGCACTCGGCTCAGGAGGAGCACCCCATCTCTCCACCCTCCAGCACACCCCGTGCCCAGTGTGTGGCGGGCGGCCTGCGATCTCGGCTGTGCCTCCACGGACTCGTAGACCCACAGAACTGGAAGGCCAGCCAGCACCCGCCACCCTCCAACCAAGCAACCCTCCTCCCAGGTCTGTGAGAAATGCTCACAAAGACCAGCTCGGCTGGTTCTCAACCCACAGAATTGAATAGATCTGCACGGCTTTGCAGAACAAGAGGACGAGAAGGGATCTCCACCCGCATCATGTTCCCCCCACATTGTGCCCAGGAATGAATGCATGAGTCGTAAAATACAGTTGAGACTTCTTATTGTTCAGTCCATGGCTGGCCGACGCCATGGCTCTGGCCCAAGGGGAGGCAGAACAAGATGGCGGAAGGGCCTGGAGGAGGACAGCAGCTCAGGACGGGGCACCAGGAAGCAGAGAGAGCTCTGCTCACCAGGGACAGGATAGAGTCCCCAAAGGCACAGCCCAGTGACCCCCTCCTCCAGCCACACCCCACCTGCCTGCAGTCACCACCCAGTTAGTCCATTCAAGTGGATTAATCCACTATTAGGTTACACCTCTCATAACACCCACAAGGATGACTTAGAAGAGGAAAAGTTGACTTGGGGCTCCTGGTTCCAGAGGCTCAGTCCATGGCTGGCCGACTCCATGGCTCTGGCCCAAGGGGAGGCAGAACAAAATGGCGGAAGGGCCTGGAGGAGGAGAGCAGCTCAGGACGTGGCACCAGGAAGCAGAGAGAGCTCTGCTCACCAGGGACAGGATAGAGTCCCCAAAGGCACAGTGACCCCCTCCTCCAGCCATACCCCACCTGCCTGCAGTCACCACCCCGTTAATCCACTCAAACTAGAATGGACTGGTCAGGTGAGAGTTCTATCCATCCAGTCTTCTCACCTGCAAACATTCCTGCATTAACGCTGGAGCTTTGGCAGGGACACCTCATCTCCAAACCATAACAGCACCAGCTAAACGGTCTGTTCTTCTGAGTCCCTACCCCAGGCCTGCCTTCCTTTTTAACAAGCACGTGTCCATGCAATCGATTCCTCTGCTGCTGGTGTACAAACACCCTCTCTCTGATGCTGGGCATCAGAGGGGCGTCACCCACACAGATTTCTTTCTACTCCCCGCCCACTGTGAGTGGCCGGTACCCTCCACAACTGGGTACTGCTTGAGAGCTCTGACTTCAAACACTCCTCCAATTAATTTGAGTGACATCCCAATCAAACCAATTACAAGGTGACAATATCCCAGAGAGAAATGCATTGAGCTGAGCATCGTAGCCTGGAGCAGGCGCCCTCAGTATGGTCAGAACACCCACGTTTTCCTACTGTTGGGCAAAACTTTCTAACAGGAAGTCTATTTTATCATAAAATGTCCACTCTGACTAATTTATTGGATGCTACACTGGAAGCGAACACAGAGTATAATTGTGCGGGTACCATTTTGCACCATCATGAAATCCAAAATACGATGAAGTACTCATCTCTGCCTCATCCCCAATACACCCTGAATTCCACGTGAACACAAGTCATGGGACAACCAGAAAAGTTGTTGGAAAAGCAGCTGAAGCCATTTATGACGTAACCCGTGTTGAAGAAGGGTCGGGCTGAGCACCCGGTGCCCAGATGTACAGGCAACGTTGAGCTTCCATTTATAAAATTTGCTACCACTGCGGAAATTAATGTTCCGACATCTGAAGCTCGAGGGGGAGCCGGTTTATAGCCAGCCATGTGGGTTCAGATATGCTGAGGGATGACCTCATTTGTGAACCATACCCCAACCCCACAAACTCCGGAGTAACAGAGAGGGAATTCTGTGAAGAGCAGCTTCCCTCTTCCACACGGAGCCTCGTCTTCGACATCCTCTGGATAATCCACTTTTAAAAATGCACTAGGATATGAACAAAATGAAAGATCTTCCTTCTGGTTTCTCTTTCAAGAACCCGCTGGATTTTGTGTAAGGTTTATTCTTGGGATTTTCTCTCTTTTGTGGCATATTGAATATCGGGATTGAAAATTTACTGAAACATATGTTTAAGTGTAGACTATCCTATATGGTCAGCCTTTCCTATGTGAGGAGATTGGTTCCAAAACCACTGCGTCATAACAAAATCTATGAAGACTGAAGTCCCTTTCACAAAATAGTGTAGATTTTGCATATAATCTGTAAATGTTGAGATAGAAGGTGTCCCCCGAAAGCTCATATGTGATACAATGCAAGAATGTGAAATGATTAGATTATGAGAGGTGTAATCACATTGGTGGATTAATCCACTTGGGTAGTAAGTGTAGACAGGTCGGGTGTGGCTGGAGGAGGTGTCACTGGGCTGTATCTTTGGGGACTCTATCCTGTCCCTGGTGAGCAGAGCTCTCTCTGCTTCCTGGTGCCACGTCCTGAGCTGCTCTCCTCCTCCAGGCCCTTCCGCCATTTTGTTCTGCCTCCCCTTGGGCCAGAGCCATGGCGTCGGCCAGCCATGGACTGAAACCTATGAAACCATGTGCTCCAAATAAACTTTTCCTCTTCAATGTTGTTCTTGTCAGGTCTTTTGGTCTCAGTGATGAAAATGTTAATTAAAACATAACCGATGCCCGTCCTCCTGTATTCTTCAAATCTCCTCTAGATGATGTGTAATATGCAGAGCAGTGCAAATGCCGTGTTCAGAGTTTTGATGTGATATTGTCAGGGAAAACACGATAGGAATAAATTGATGTTTATATACAGCGTAGATACAATTGTTTTTCAGGTATTTTTGACCTGTGGCTGGTTTTATCCACAAAGACAGACAACTTCCAGATATGGTGTCCTGACTGCACAGTGAGTTCCATAACAAAAGTAAGTTAATTGTGCGGGTGGTGTTCCAGTTGCTAATCAACTGACTTTAAGGAGATTTTCTTGGATTCTCCTTATGCGCGCACAAGATTCTGTAAAAGCGTAAGAGGGAGGCAGAAAAGGAAATCACAAAGATTGCACATGGAAAGGACTCAGCCCAGCACGGCTGGCTTTGAGGGTGCAGGAGAAGTCATGAGCCACAGAACACAGGGAGCTTCTAGAATATGGAAAAGGGAAAAGAATGGATTCCCTCCTGGAACGTCCATGAAGGAACCAACCTTGCCAAAAATCTTGATTTTTCACTCAATGAGAGAGGGCTGGATATTTGATATCCAGAATTATAGAAGAACACATGTGTTAAGCCATAAATCTTGTGGTGATTTGCTACATCTTCCTTAAGAAACTCAACAGCCTTGTGTATCTTGGGGGTAATTTACTCAAGTTTGCGGAGCTCCTTCTTTCTGAGCCTGACTTTTTTCGCTTAACGTTGTGTGCTTTGGGTCCCACCATTATAAAAAGACTTTATGTTCTTATATATCATTAAATGAGACTGTACTATTAGGTAGTTGTTACACAGCACAATATACTGACTTGTACATGGAACTATTTTATAGTTGTTATGGATCTGGAATTCTCAAAGGCTCCCATGTTGAAGGCTTGGTCCCCAGCACAGCTATGTCTACAGGTGGGACTTTTAGAAAAAGATTGGAACCCGAAGACTCTAAACTCATAAAAGGATTAATCCACTGATGGATTCATAGCTGAATGGACTACTGACAATTTATGGGAACTATAGAAGAGAGACCCAGTTGGAGGTAGTAGGTCCTTAGGGACACATCCTTCAGGACTCTATCTTGTCCCTGGCCTCTTCTCTCTGTGTTCCCTGGCTTGCATGAGATCATCAGCCTCGTCCACCATGTTCTTGCACCACGATGCTCTACCTCACCTCAGATCCAGAGCAAAGGAGCCCACCAACCATGGACCACACCTCTTTAACTGTGAGCCAAATAAATATTTCTTCTTTGAAATCGAGCATCCTTGGATTTCAGTGTTCAAGGCAAGTCTTTCACCCAATCTGCCATGAACACCAGGGGATGATCATATGTATAAATGCATGTAAAATAATACATGTGCACATACTTGCATATATATGTATATACACACATCTATGCCTGTTGTAAACATGCAGAGTACATAGAACCACAGTTGTGCAGTCAAGCAACCCATGAAACAAAAACAATAGAATAAAAATTTTAAGGTTTGCATTTTCCTAAGGGGATGGGTGTGGTATCTTTGCTCAGCGTGGGCTGCTATAAAAAATACTTGAGACTGGGTTTCTTAAACCACAGATATTTATTTTCTCACCATACTAGAAGCTGGAACTCCAAGATCAAGGTGAGACAGATTTGCTTTCTTCACGGGCTTCTTCCCCACTCAAAGATGATGGCTTTGTGCTACTATCATGGTCCCATGGCTTCTTATTTGCACATGGAGGGAGGGAGGAAAAGAGGAGAAAGTGAGGGAAAGAAAGAACTCTCTGGCAACTCTTCCTATAAAAACACACTAATGGTTAGGATTATGTGTCAACCTGGCTGGATGATGAGATGCCCATTATTTATGGGTATATCTATGGCAGCCATTAGACTGGCACCAGTTGGGAAGTTCTTCTGAAAGTCTTCTCTTGAGTTATTGATGCAGCTGCTATCATCTAGATGCTACATGAGACTAGAGGGTCTAATGTAGATTTATAGACATGTCTTCTTCAGTCAGCTCAGAGTTCTGGGATCACCATGTTCCAAAGCCAAGGTAGCTTCCTTGAGATGTACAGCCATGAAGGAGAAACCCAGCTGCCAATCATCCCTGATGGGCAGACATGTGGGTGGTGAGCCCCGTTTAGACCCTTCCTCCTCATCCAGGCTATCATGGCATTTGGCACCATAGGAGAAACAGAAGAACCACCTAGCTGAGCCCAGCCTGAATGGCCAATCCCCACAATCATGAATACCCAGAGGAGCACTTGTGTCCTTACAAAGAGAAACCTCCTTTTTAGGACCTCAGAGAATGAAACCCCCAAATTACAGCATTTGGGGATCATGCTGAGCAAGCTAGTTTTTTTGGCTTGTGGATGTTAATTAAAATAATGTAACATAGACAGATAAATTGCATGAAAGACATACAGATTTATCACATGCACAGGGGTCATTGCATAACACAATGACTCATCATCACAAGGGGATTCATTAGGTCACTGACTGCTTTCCTGTAGGTGAGGGGGAGAGTAGCAAATGTGGGCATTTTTGAACAGCCATACATGATCATCAGGGGAACCAATTTCTGGAGACAGAAATGGTTCTCTATGGAATTCAAATAATCCCAAGGGATAGACACTCTTTTGTAACAGACTTCTATCCATGGTGGTCAGATTCCTCTGTATCCTTTTCTGAGACAGACGATGAGATTTCAAGGTTGAGATGAAGAGTGACTGAGTTTCCTTTTATGCTCTGGTGTTAATGCCGATGGAGAAATTCCAGAGCTCCTCCGTGCTTCAGGGAACAGAAAGAAGCAAGACAAAATTAGAAGAAATTTGATTTTGAGTCTGCTTTTCAGACCTTGTAATTTCCTTCAGATCAGATTGTTGGGCATCACAAATAAAACCATACTGGGGGAGTTTTGTTTCCTGAGCTCCAACGCTTGTTCAAAACTCCTACATTTTGGGGATGTTTGTTACGCAGCTGTAGATAATGGATAATGGCCCTTCACTAACAGATTATTTCCATGAAAATCTGAAAACTCTCAGACCTATTTTTACAATTGGTCCCAACATCAAAGAGAAGCAAACCATCCATTCTGCGGTGCCGAAAGTGACGTGAGAGTAATGTCAAGTCCGAAGGTGTGCGGCTCCTAGTTTTAGCAGATATCTATCCTCCCTTCCAATGGTGCCTTGTGGACCTGGGAAGAGGTCATCTTGAGTGGATGTTGGGAATTCCCATAGAAAAGGGGAGATTATGCATCATGAAAGGAATTTATCAGATGAGGCAGGATTTCCTCTTTTGATTCCTTGACTTTTGATGCAGTAAATTGTGGGTTTTTTCACTCGTTCATAGTGGATGCTCCACTGTCTCTGTCTCCCTCATTGGATTCCCAAAGCAAGCACCAAAAATCAAAATAGTCAACATTGGCTCTTGTGCAAAAAAAAATAGAAGTAATTGCACTGTTTATCTGAATACCATGTTTTGACTTTTGTTAGGAAGAGCAAATCTCGACGCTGAAGTTTTCTAAATGTTTCCCTCTGCTTGATGGATATTTTTTCCATTGATCTTTAAGCTTTTATCCCTTGTATTCCTAGAACTGAGAAGCTTATATAAGCTCAGACAGATTCAGTCTGTTTTTGATTTATTTTCTATTAACTCACTCAATATTTTTTATATGTACAAGAACTCTTCTGAGACCATTTAATATACTATTTTGATCTTTCCTCCCCAAAAGCATAAAGACGTATTTTTTTCCCCAGTGATAGAAATCTGGAAGAGATTTAAATTATGATCAAAACAGCAAACTCATGAATTTTGAATGGTTTCTAAACTTAGAAAAAAAGAAATTGTTGAACCTTCTTTCATTTAAGAGAAAGTCAGATTTGGATTTCCCAGCATTGCACAAATGTCCTTTTTCTTGTTTGTTTTTTATTTTTCCTTCTTTTTCGAGTCACAAGATTCAATATTATGTGATGCATGATTTCTTTTACCAATTGTATTTAATCTTTTTCAAACTTGTCAAAAATAGGCACATTATGAAATGATCATTTGACCCCCACTTCCTGTGGCAGCCAGAGATGCTTAAAAGACATAAGGTTTATTTCTGTGGATAATATTTTCAGGAAATCTGAGGTCACTACTCATCAGAAGGCAGAATTCAGAGAGATGGAAAGTCACTTTATTTTTATTTTTTCTACATAGCCAACGGGGAAAGCAATCGGATCAGACACACACGTTGCCCCAGCCACCCCAGAAATTTTATTTTTTCCTGGTCCTGGGGATGGAACCCAGGGGTGCTCAACCACTGAGCCACCCTCCCCAGCCGTTTTTATTTTTTTATTTAGTAATGTTCCCCCAGAGCTCCGCACCCCCATGTAAACAGATGTACCCAAGGAACATCCCAATCAGACCCTTCACTTCCTTTTCCCTGAAACAGAACCAGATGCACTGCTGTGGCGGCTGATCAAAGCTGGCCCAGGGACATTCGTGGGATTACCCATTATGCTAAGGGAATTTTAAGAATGAGCTGCTTTATACCATCTTTTTTTTTTTTTTTCCTAGCATTTTCTGGAGCTGGAATTCAAAACTCCACTTCCCCAAGCCTGGTGGGATCTTTTGTCTTAGAAATCTCCACGTTGCAGGAGGTTCTCTTTCTTCAGTGCTTGCTGAGAACACCGGGTAGCCGCCGAGGTGCTGAGATCCACATTTACTAAGTACTCCCAGCTGCCAGTAGCAGGATCGCAAGCTGCTACTTGCAAAAGTGAGTTGCATTTACGCGTTTATAAACTAGGCTTTCCTCTCCGCTGAGCCTCTTCCTCTCTCTGCCTCTCAGAACTTGATGACCAGGAACATTTTCAAAAAGATTCCAGCGAGGCCTCGTCCTTGGGAAAAAGAGAGGTTTAAAAAAAATAATAAATCAGACTAATTGCAACTGCAGAACTTCCAGTGTTTGGCAGTCGGATTGTCTGCAGACCCCTGAGCAGCCAGGATGGGTCAGCGAGCATCTCCTGCCCTGGGAGCCGCGTGTCCCCTGCTCGGGGACAGGACCCAGGCCCAGGTGGAGCGGACGCTTTATGCTGTTCTGTGAACACGGCCTTCGCTAGGGGGCGCTGCGCACCGCTCCACCCGGTTTCCTCTGCTTTAGAAAATCACGTCGCTTGCAGAGACCACGCCTGTTGACTCACGCGCGGTTCCTTCCACTGACCACCATTTATTTTCTGGCATAAACACCATTCAGCTGTATCTTGGATGCATCGGGTCACTTTTAGCAACTCTGAAAAGTCAGATTTTTTTTTTTTTAAATGACCTCTTATGCTAAATTGCTTAATACAGACTCACAGAAAATAAGCTAGTTATTATTTTTTTTTTTAAAGAAAAGAAAATATCCTACGAGTGAGTATTCCTCAGAGGCTCTCCATGCACAGGGCTGATCTTTATTGTGGTTTTCACATCCAGCTTTTGATATTCTTGCAATTTATTTTATTTTTCCTGGTCCTGGGGATAGAACCCAGGGGTGCTCACCCACTGAGCCACCTCCACAGCCCTTTTTATTTTTTTATTTACATATATATATATATTTTTATTTAGAGACAGGGTCTTGCTGAGTTGCTTAGGGCCTTGCTACATTGCTGAGGCTGGCCTCCAAGTCACCATCCTCCTGCCTCAGCCTCCCCAGTCCCTGGGACGACAGGCCTGCCCCACCATATGCAGCTTGCCGTTTCTTTATGTGCTGGTTTTCGGTGCCAACGAGCAACGGATGCATTTCCAGAGAAAACCGATGTTCTGGGTCAGTAGTGAAAATAACACCAGGGCAAAAGGAGACAGAGTTTAGCCTCGGACGCTCAGGCTTATCAATACTCAATACCAATAGCAAAACAAGATGAAATGCATTGGAGGAGTTTGTTCAGATGTAAAAGGGCCTCCGGGTTCTGGGTGCGCAGGCCAAACTGGATCCATTTTCTGTCTCATTTATTAACCAGATCTGGCTCGGTGGCCCGTCAGTGGCATGGACACCCCTCTGCCATTCAGTTGAAAAGGTGCTGTCGCTCGGGGCTAGCTGCATTTGGTCTATAAAAACAGACGGTAGCCGGGCGCGGGGGCGCACGCCTGTCATCCCAGCACTTTGGGAGGCTGACACAGGAGGATTGTGAGTTCAAAGCCAGCCTCAACCAAAGCGAGGCCCTAAGCAACTCAGTGAGATCCTGTCTCTACATAAAACATGAAATAGGGCTGGGGAGGTGGCTCAGTGGTTGAGGACCCCTGAGTTCAGTCTCTGGTATATATATATATTTTTTTCAAGGTATTCTGAATAGAATCTGCTCCTTGATAACCGATTTCCCATTTGCACTGGAATCCAATTTTTGGATAAAATATATATAAAACACTCAAGAGCAGGTTAACAGACATGGAACGGGCACAATAAGAAAGGCTGCTGAGAAACCTCACATGGCAGGCAGATGTTGTGTCCCTCATCCCCATTTACTGGGATGTAGGCAGGATGGTCGGAGCTGCAGCATCCCTGTTGAGTTACGAGTGAGAGTGGAAGTCACAGGTTGGGGCTTTAGGGCAGGAAGATCAAGAATCTGGTTTCTGAGCCTTTCCAACCGACGTCTTTGAAATCTGCTTTTTTTCTAAGTGCTGTGCAGTTTTTCAGGAGCTTTTTGTTCTCCTTGGCTCTGTATGAAACTGACGCTCACCTGTTGTTCATTCTCTCAGAGAAAATCCACCTGGTGCTTTCCGCAGAGACACGGCTGTCAAGAGACATTCACGGTTATGTCCTACCCGGCGCCTCAGAGGTCTGTGCCCTGCAGACACCTGTGCCACCGCAGCTGCACCCAACTATGTCTTCGGTGGAGGGATAAAGAATTACCTGCAAAAAGCTCACAAGCCCTCAAGGAGACCCCTTAAGACCCCCGCAAGGACCAGCCGTGAAGTGCAGCTGTGATTTTCTGTAGGAACCTTTTGCATGGCCAGAGACCACCACCTGCGTGTTCCCCTGTTGGTGAGGAACTAAAAGGAAAGGGTCTCCTCCTATTAAAAGGCCGGTAGTGGGCTCCCTGCATTCTTGCTCAAATCCATCAGTTTTGCTTTTTTTTTTTAATTCCTTTTTTTTTTTTTAGAACTGGAGGTTGAATCCAGGTGCTCTATCACGGAGCCACACCCACAGCCCTCTTTTTATTTTTATTTTATTTTGTATTTAAGTGGCAAGATCTCCCTAAGTTGCTGAGGCTGGCCTCCAACTTGTGATCCTCCTGCCTCAGCCTCCTGAACTGCTGGGATTACAGGCGTGTACCCCCCTGCCTGGCTCCGCAGAGCTTTCTGACACGAACACACCCCTCGACGCTGGGATGGTCTTTATGATGCTCTGCCTGTGGCGCAAAACCACAAGGTCACTGCAGGGCACCCTCCTTTTTGAGTCTGGCAAGAAGCATAGATGAACGGAAATTTCCAAATGCATCGACAGCGTCAGGCAGAAGGCATTTGTAGAGAAGGAGGAGGAAGAGGCTGGAGTCCTGCAGGGACTGCACGTGGGCTGCTGAGAGTCTGCCCGAGGCGAAGGCGCCCACGCCAGGAAACGCAGAGCCAAGCCCTTCAGCTGCGTGCCCACGGCTTTCCTAAGGGTCGCTGCTCGTTGACACCAACGGGCAGCGGGGCGCGCGTCCCGGCTCGCACCCTGAATCTTGCAGAATCCTAAACCTGGGTGTGGCAGGCGGCCCTAAGCCCGTGCACCCCAACTCCTAAAACTTCAACACACCCAGGACCCCGAGTCAGACTCCTAGGGAGAATGTCGTCACAATCGCATGCACGCTGCCCGTCTCCTGCGGTGTGGGCTCAGCGGCTCCGCAGAGCAGAGGACAAACTACCTACTTAGGGAAACGATCCCCAGGGAGGTGCGTCTGAGGCGCGCGCTGCGCAGGTTGCCCTTCCACGCAAACCAGCGCCTCCAGAAGGCCGGCAGGCCGCGCGCGCAGCTCCGCGCTGGCCTGGGGCGTCCGGCACTGCGGTTTTGATCCCCAGCACTGCCAAGAAGCAAAAAAAAAAAAAAAAAAAACAAATTCCGTTTTCCACTTGGACTTGCAGCACAAGGATGTGAATGAAAAAATGCTACATTCCGCAAATCATCAGCCAAGCGAACGAGATCGTTTCCTTGTGCATCTTCATTAGCAAGTTGGGACGGGCGAACTGATGTCCCAGCCAACTTCTGCAGAAGCTGGGGCTGCGGAGCCTCGGCTGGTCTGCAGCTCATGCAGTCGGTCCCGTGGAAATCGCCCCGCCGGCTCGTGGCCAGCGTGAGAACAGGCTGGGAGAACATGGGCACGCAGAGGGACTCCGGTTTCAGGGCCTCCGGAGGCTCCCATCCCGCAGGCTCCCTGTTGGACACACGCCAGGACCAAATGGAGGGGTCCTGGTGGAACATGGAAACGCCAATGGGGAACTGAAATGCTGAGGTTTCCCATCACGCAAGGCAGGAGGCCCGCAGGAAGGAGGCTCGCTGTCGCGATGAGCAGCAGCTCCGCTGTCGCCAGCAGCGGGTAGAGCGGGCAGGCAGGGAGCCTCCACGCTGGTCTGGGATGGACGGTGCAGGTGTGGAGGAGAAGCCGAGGTGACTGCAGGCGATGCTGGAGTGGAGGAGGCGTCCCCGAATAGAGACGGGACGTGACGGAGCAACCAAGGACACCTGCGTTCAGCAGAGGGTTCAGATGACGACAGCGATGGGGTAATGGCGATGTGGGTGGAGCGGACGATGATGAAGGTGACAGTGTTGGAGATGCCATGCTCATGCCGGTGGTGGTGGTGGTGATGGTGGTGATG
>PVHX01016900.1:0-41718 GCA_004024805.1 Geosciurus inauris
TAGGTATATGTTTGAAGACATGAATGGTGTGACTATCTTGTTTGCAACCAGAGAGATGGAAAATTGTGCTCCTTATATGTACTATGACTTGAAAAGCATTATTCTGTTTTAAAAATAAATTAAAAAAAAAAATCTTCCTGGGTTTGGGGTTATGGCCCAGTGGTAGCGTGTTCGCCTGGCATGCGTAAGGCACTGGGTTTGATCCTCAGCACCACATAAAAATAAATAAATAAAATAAAGATATTGTATCCATCTACAACTAAAAAAATTTTTTAAAAAAAAGTTTGCCTACCATATAATTAAGCAACATTACAACAAATTCAATAACTAGTGATTATTACTGTCAAAATAATTTCATCAATTTATAAAAATTTCAAAATTTAGTTTTATTGTCCTCAGAAACCCAGGAATATCACTGAATGGTCTTTTACTTGTCATCTTAGCATTCTTTCTGAATTTATATTTTGTCGAAGATATTTTTCCCTGATTACTTTGTTTTGCTGAAAAGAAAAAAAAATTTCTTAAAAACAAAGTAAAGTCTAAACTAATTCAATAGGTACTGACATTTCATCTGAAACTTTAAACAGTTACAAATCCACAAGAGGAAAAGGTAAATAAACCCATTAGCTTTAATGAATCATAAAAATTAATAAATTAAGATAGATAGTTGGGGAAGATTAATGCAAATAGCCAAACTGATTGAAGCAGACTCACTAAAAATTCTGTCACCAGCAGTTTTATTTAGTTTAGTATATGCTAGAATATAAATACATAACCACATGCCATTTCTTATCATAGGTAGTTTTTTACATAATCAATTTGTGGCTAACATTTTATATAACAAAAGAAAAAATGAATCTGTAAATTATCAGAAAGGAGCAAAGGCATAGGAAAATAATACATTTTATATAAATTATAAAGAACAGTTACAAATGGAAATCTATTTACTTTCCTCTCTCAGCTTTATCAAATAAAGTTAACACATTATTCTGTGAGCTGCTAAGAATGTACAAACATTGTGGCCCTTTCAAAAGACAGTTGTCAAAGACAGAACTATCTTGATATACCCTATTCTCAGTTCTTAACTGGAGTTGAGCTTCCTTTCATAGTCTTCTTTAGGTGGTGATAATTTGGCAAGATTTTCATCAAGAAATCCAGCTGTAGTGTCTGGGGCTAAAAAGATAAGATAATTAAGTGTTTTAAAATTTGTTTTTAAAATATATAATAAAAATTTTAATATTTGTGTTTTTAAGATATATAATAAAAATATATTTGGCAACAAGAAAAAGGCAAATGATTTTATACAAAATATACAGAAATATATTTTTAAACTGGTTTTTGTAGATTATATCCTGGTTCAAAAAAGCAAAAGAGTGCTAATTAGAGAAAACCACCTAAGTAAAATACTCAGAGTATATTGCTTTCCACACAGATGAGACACAGTCATTGATCTTTACTCTTCAAATGTCAGCACTGCCCAAACTGAATGTAAAACTCACTTGGAACACTTGTGAAAAATATGGATTTTTAGATCTGTGCCTAGACACTGTGATTCAATAAGTCTGAGGAATTTCTGTTTTTATTAAAGACTTCTACATAATCCTTATTATCAGTGAAATTTGGAAAATAGTGTTATACAACATTAAGAATTAAACTACAGATTCTTGCTTACTTAATTCTAATTTCCTTTTTCGAACTCCTGCTTCTTTTGTCTTCAATCATTTTTGCTGTTACGCAGAAAGATTATAAAAGAAATTACTGATTTTTTCTTTTTAATTTATAGAAGTAGTTGCTTGTAATAGAAATAATAATCCCAACATTACAAAAATAGAGTAATCCAGAAAGAATTAAGAGTTTTAATATTTGGTAAAATATGTCTAAGAACCAGAGGTAAAGCAATAAATGTCTTGAAAATATTTTCTTTGTGGGTAGGAAAAGGAGACTAGGTAACTAAAGGAATATATATTGAGTATGTCAAGCAATGAGGTTCAAAACTTCAATGTCTTATGTTCAAAGGAAATCCCAGATATCTTATATTTTTCATCTTCTATTCTAACATTAAGCTCCAAAGATATATTCTTCATTATTCTTGATCTAGTTTATTAAGAAAATATCCAAACACACTTGCTTATTCATAAGCTGTTTTTTTGGGTACTGGAGATTGAAATCAGGGGCACTCAACCACTGAGCCACATCCCCAGTCATATTTTTTCTGTTTTTATATAGAGACAGGGTCTCACTGAGTTGCTTAGTGCCTTGCCATTGCTAAGGCTGGCTTTGAACTTGCGATTCTCCTCTCAGCCTCCCTAAGTGCGGAGATTATAGGCTTGTGCCACCCTGTGCCCAGCTCATAAGCTGTTTTTATAATCAAGCTGTGTTATGCTAATAAACTCTGGATTTTCTTTTCCTCATAATCAACTTGTCATTACCATCTGTATATTGTGTACAGACACATATACAGGATAGTAACTTAAGCAATGATTGAGCTGCAAATAAAACCAAGTTTCTTAGGAATGTTTCTCTGATGTTTTATTGTATCCATTTGCTTTTTTTTTTGGTGGTTGGGATCAAACCCAGGGCCTCATGCATGTTAAGTATGTACTCAATCAACTAAACTACACCCCAGCTCCTAATCATTTGCTTTTTAGTTTTTTTTGGTACCAGGGATTGAACTCAGGGGTACTTGAGTACTGAGCTACATCCCCAGCCCTTTTATCTGGAGACAGGGTCTCACTGAGTTGCTTAGCATCTGGCTGTTGCTGAGGCTGGCTTTGAACTAGTGATTTTCCTGTCTCAGCCTCCCAAAGTGCTACGATTACAGGCATGTGCCACTGAGCCAAGCTTTATTTGCTTTTTAAATGAACTTGCCACCCAGGACTATAATTAGCTGGTGTTTTGGGAGGGTCAGTAGTCCTAGAAGGAACTTTTTTTAAAAGAGAACTTTCTTTTAAAGAGAGGTTGTTCTAGTACCTGTGGTCGCTCAGTTTGCACCCGACGAAGGCAGTCTGCACCATAGATCACCGTATTCTCAGGGATGACTTCAAAAGTATTTAGGTTGCAGCAAGCCCCAATGATGCAACCACTTGTCAATATCACATTTCTGCCTACATATGCTGCAACAAAAACAGAAAAAGTTGCAACTTAGGACATCATATAATTATAACACTTCTTGTTGTGTTTACAACTTTGTTTTCCTTTCTGAGATTTAGGTATAAAAATGCAAACTGGCCTTAAGGAAAAAAAAATAAAATGCTTCAGTTCAAAGTTATAGACAGTACAGAGGAAGGCAGTGCAAAACAGTGTCAGACATATTCAAACAGGGGTCTGCTGCTGACTAGTTTTGTGGCCTTGGGCATGTCACTGGTCTTTGAGCTCAAGTTTATCTATAAAATGGAGAGATCTCACTTCACAGTTAACTTTAAGGATCAAAGTGAAAACAAAAGTACTAAGCACAGGTTTGACACATAGTTAGCTTATAATAAAGAATGCCAATGATGACAATAACTGGTAATCCAAATTAAAATTAAGACCATTAAGTACATTAACAAAAAGTATGATCTTATTTAAAAAGAAGTATTTCTTCCTCTGTGCTATTCAGGACCAACAAATATAAATCACTGTTCTTAAAGAAGTGTCACTTTTCAGGTTCTTTCTGCATCTTAGTGGGATTAGCTTTTGGAGCTGGTTCCCAGCAGTTCTGGTGACTTGGCCCATTTTGGAGAGTACAGGATATTTGCTTTTGACTGGCTGGGGGAAAAGTGATTCTGAATAAAGAAAGAAACCTGCTTGAGTAACTCATTTTTTTTCTTTAGTTCTACAATCATACTGATCAACTAAAATATCACCCACGCTAGTATTTAACAGAAATCTTTTTCAAATCTTTCAATGGAACTTTATGATCTAATCCAATCCCAACCTAAAAATACATAGCAAACTTTTAATTTTAATGTATTTAACCACATTATCAAATAACTACATAACTAGATTAGGTTCTTTTGAGGCAAAGAATTAGTTTGACAATGACTTGAGTCCAATTTAAAGCATACCACATTGTCATAGTTCGAACTTTGGTTGTTTCCCAGGACATGACAAAGAGAAAGGACGTAATCACTTTAACAGTAAAACTCTGAACATAGCTTACCTTTTGATTCAATGACATTATTATCCCCCATTTTCATGGCTTGGGAATCTGTGAGCCTCAGTTAAGTAAATAATATAAATATGTCCCCCCCCGCTGCTCTTACACAATATGTCCTTACATTGCACTGTTGCACAGAGGCATGGGAAGGACTTTGCAGGCTCTCCCTTGTCAGAGTTCTTTGCTCAGGGAAATCTGTAATAAAAGTTTAGAGATGCTTAAAAGTTTAGAGATGCTAGGTATAAATAAATGACTCTTTTTTTAAAGAGCACCATAAGCCTTGATTTTATATTTTCACAATTATTTTAAGAAAATCAGAACTATCCATTACCCAGACGTTGAAATACTGTTGACGGTGTTTTATGTTTTGCTGACACCATGGAAAAGTTTTACTATCTTTTCAGAGTATAAGACAAAGCAAAAGAACTGGTGGCACCCTGGGGGAAAAAAACAACACATACACAATGAAATATTTTCACCCCATATTTTTGAATCAATGTATTGTCTATCTAAAATGATACAGAAACCAAAGTGACAAAGGTGTGATTCTTAAATCAGGACAAGAGCCAGAATTATTATTTCCATGTCCACTGCCATTCAGTCATTGCTTTAACAAGTTGTAGTTCTAGCAAAAGGACTTTCAAATGCTGAGCTAAAGATGTATGCGTGTGTATCAGAATATGGCATATGGTGTTTATTCTACTGAGTTACTCAGTAGAACAGGAAAAATATATTTTTTTCTTTTTCTGCAGTGCTGAGGTTCAAACCTCACACAAGCTAGGCATGCACTCTACCACTGAGCTACAGACAACCCCAACCCCAGAAAAGATTCTTTAATATACTGCAAGTAAATCTGTACAAAAAGCAAGACAATGTGCTCTTAAAAATGTAATTACAATATATATTATAAATATATTTGATAGATGAACCCTGATAATTTCTACAGGAGGAGATCTGGGGAACAAAGGACATCTGGGAATGATTTATGGTAGATTAGTAAAGGATACAACAGCCAACTTCAAACACATTGTTGGTGCCAATGATCATAGGTTTGGGATCTGGATCTTCAGTGTCAGGGGTGATATTATCTGGATGACTATAAAAAGAAGAGATAAATGGTCAAAAAAAAAATTTAAAAACCAGAAACACAATAAACTGTTTTCCTTTCCTTTTAGAATTTGGGCTAATTCAATTTTACTTGCATCAAGCTTAAAATATGCGACTATCTCAGTTATTTCTTGGTTCAAGTGAATCATCCTCTTTTATGTTAAAGAAGGCTTGATTTTTAGTTGATCAGAAATGTATGTAGTAGGGACAGCCTTCTTTTATTTCTTAAACTCAGAATTCAGAGGGCCTTCTTTAGAACAAGGTTAAAAAGGAGCTGACTCTAGTTTTAGCTTGTTAAATTAGAATCAAAATCATGCCTAACTGGAAACTTTTCCATTCTTATTAATCATTCAAGATTGTAAAATATAAACAGATATGCACATAAAATAATTATTTTGTGATATTAGTTAGTTGAAATATTTGGAAGACAAAATGCTTGTGCTCTTAGGGGAGGCAACTGTTTTAAAATGGCGTTTATCTTTGACAGTTGAGTTACTGCAGAATATCGCTTTTGTTAACTGACTTACACTGAAGGTGCCAAATGTATTTTAAAGAGAAACTGATTAATATACTAAGAAACTTCCAAATCCTAAGTAAGCATTCAGACAAATCAGTCTTTTTATCACAGTTAAATATTTTCCCAAGGTTTTCTTACAAATTCCATACATTGTTGCTATAAATTAGGTATAAACCAAATTTTCCTGCCAAAATTTTATCTAGAAAGACTTACAAATGCTTATGAAAATTTCATGGGTTAGTTCACCTAAGATCACATACAAGTTCTAATATTTTATTATTTTTTATCTTTAAAGTTTAAAAATTACCTCTAGGATCGCAAATTTTTCACTTGTAACTCTGGGTATTTCCTTGTAGAACATGGGAAAACATACAGTTGAGTTAAGCTCACATTTTTTGGGCATGAGTAACATTTCAATCAGAACCAAGAAATCCAACCAAAACCTTTTATAGCACCTAGAGGTTGGAGGTGCTCAGGAAGGTTAGCTTAAGAGAAGGACAACAAGATGATACAAAAGGGGAGGTCACTAGACCCAGAGGCGGAGATTCTGGTCAGCCATCAATCAGTAAGCTCTCTCACCCTGGGCAAGTCTTTTCCTCTACCTAGTTTTTGGGTTCCTCATTTACTTGTGTTGAAAAAGAGCCTTAATGTTTCTCTAGCTCTAAAACAGCAGACATTCCAAATGTCAGCTGTAATTAAAAATTCTTTTTTGCAGTGCTGGGGATTGAACCCAGAGCCTCACACATGTTAGGCCAGTACTCTGTGAGAAGTGAGCTACAGCCCAGCCCCCAAAACTTATATTGATGAAAACTGTTATAGGTGATGCTTAGTTCACAGTATCTGTAAGTCTTACGCATTTATGATGAGGGCCTGTTCTTCTATCAGGTTACCTTCACCAATCACTATTGGCCCAGCTTCAGCAATAATTCGTGCTTTGGGGTGAATCACTGTCCTTGGTCCTGTTAAGAAATCATTTGAGAAGAAATTATTGGTGGAGACTATGCTTCCAACAGGGGAGTGGGAGGTGACCAAGGGAGGGCAACACTATTGGGAGGAACAGGCTATGTACTTTACAAATAATATGTTATCAATAGTTAGTACCAGATCTCAAATTAAGGTGAGTGAAAGAGTACAGGCATGAAACCCAGACAGTTCTGGCTCAACCTCCATTTTGAAGCACCTATGATCTTTCTTAGCCAGGAACCTTGGGTGATGAAACAGCAATCCTGCAGGGTTGTTGTATGGCTTAGATGAGATGATGGTGGAGATAAGGTATGTACCACTAGGTGGCAATAAAAAGTAATTCCCTTACTTCCTTTCTCTCAAAAAGGTGAGGTTCTTTGCTTATGATGTGGTACTTTCTTGTGCTAGTGCTCCACAGGCTTCATCTTATTACTTACTACATAATTAAGAGGAAATGTGAGTGAACAGAAGTCAAAATATACGGGATGTAACCTTAGCTTTGTTTGTCACTATCCTTAATACAAGCATAGCCACTGGAAGGAGGCAGAGCTTCTGTTGTCTGATCTTGCATATGGTTTTGACTGATTTAAAGTAGAAAAGGTGAAAGGGAGACACAAGGAGCCACAGGTAAACACTGAGGTCCTAAGACTCTGGTGCAGAGAGACCTGAGGTAATGCCTCCAACCTCAAATCTAGGGGAACAAGGAGGGGCCTTGTCATATACACTTCAAGAGCAGGACAGTAGAGGTACTGCACCCCTAACAAGGGACTTTGATTCTGAAATGCTAGCATACTCCCCTCTCCTGGCTTTTATCTACCCACAGGCCTCATGTTCTGGTGATAATCAAACTACTGATGAGAAAATATATCCTTCTCTTAGCCTGTTTCAAACACCCATCCCACTCACCCCTCAAAATCAAGACTAATTCTATTGTAAACAACTGAATAAGGAGTGACTCTGAAAGTAAGGGATGGTGGACAGAGAATCCACAGAAGGTAGGGAGGGGGTCAGGAAAGTGACCCTGTCCAGGAAATCCAGTATTTAATTATTAAAAAAACAACAACATTATCTGTTTGTAGTAGGTAAGATGCAGCACTATACAGTACAGGGAAATACAAAATGAACACATGCTGAAGTGGCGGGGAGTAGCTTGTGGTAGAGTGTTTGCTTGGCATGGACAAGGCCCTGAGTTTGGATCCAGCACCAAAAAAATAAAAATAAAAAAAAAATAAATGAACATATGCTATTTTTGCCCCTTTACCTTGAAACCTGGGAATGCTTAACACACTTAAAAATGAATTAAATTAAATAAGGACATGTTCCTGGTGCCCAGAGAATGGGAAGGAGTCTCAGTGCAGCTTATTCTTTTTCCTGAAAATGAAGAACTGCTGTGATTGATAAAGAAGGTGGGGGCCAAAACAGGATGCATGTCCCAAGACACACTGTCTGGTAAGAAAGCATGAGAGTGGCTTTGATATTTCTCTGTCAACTCTGATTCCCCAAATCTTCAACAGTTAAATATAAAATTCCCAGTCAAATTCTTCTACTCAGGATAGAAGATGTGATCCCTGGGAAGTTTCTCAAACTGACCATGAGGGTAAACCTGTGTGCTTTTCTTTCCTTATAAATATAGCTCCCCCCATCCATAAGTACATAGATACAATCTATATAAGTATTTATTTTTATTTTTTCACATATATATTTTATTAAATGTTAACTATTTTCCAAAAAAGAGTGGTATTACTTCATATTTCTGCAAATCTTTTTATTCCCTTCTTTTTAATTAGAGCATCATTATTTTATTTTTGGTACCAGTGATTGAACTCAGGAGTACTTGATCACTAAGACACAACCCCAGCCCTATTTTGTGTTATTTAGAGACAGGGTCTCACTGAGTTGCTTAGCATCTCACCATTGCTGAGGCTGGCTTTGAACTTGTGATTCTCCTGTCTCAGCTTCCCAAAGTGCTGGGATTACAGGTGTGTCCCACCGCGCCTGGCTGAGCATCATTATTATACATAGTAACTGGGTTCATTCTGACAAAAATCATACATACAAGAATTTGATTTTAAGCCCCATCTTCTCTCTTTTCCTCCCCTAATTCCCCCAGTCTCCCTCCTCTACTCTATTAAACTTGCTTTTTTCTACATATACATAAAAGTGAAATTCCCTGTTATCTTCACATATGACTATAACATGATTTGTTAAATTAATTTATCTTCCCATCTCTTTTCTCCCATCCACTCATTCTCTTACATCCACTGATCTTCCCTATATCTTTATGATATCTGTTTCCCTTTATTTATCGATAGAACAAATAGATGATCATTGCCAAAAATTCAAAGTAAGGCAAAAAGTGAAAGGTTCAGTCACACTTATTTGATTTCCTAGAGGCAATTTATTCTTAAAAAATCGGGATATATTATTTCAGACTAATACTTCAGATCTGTAAATATCACTATATGTAAGCTATATCTCATTCAAAAGTTCAAAAATAAATGCAACTTATAGAAAAACTATGTATTACAAGCACATAACTTCTCTAAATGATAATTTTTTTCATGTAAACATATCTAGGTAGATATTCTTTTTAATCAGTATAAGGTATCTCACATCATATTAATATACCACAATTTACTTAACTGATTCTTTAATAATGGGCATTTAGATGTTATATACCCTTGAAGGAGAGGTGATAAATAATGCTGACACAACACTGGATTCTTTTGAAAGGAGACATTCCTAAGTCTTCCAGCTGTATGAGTCAATTAGAAGTTGCAGTTTGCACAATACTAGATTTATATTTTACTTCAAAATATTCCATATTAAAGGGAATCTATTTTAGGTTCTTTGTAATTAAAGCCTCAGTCAGCACCCTACCCTTGTCTAGAAAGTCTAGACTCCAAGCTCTGTCACTTAAAGGCTATGTGCTTCCTCCCTCAAAGGTCACCCTTATCATCTATAAAAAGATAAAATCCTATACCTCACTGGGCTGCAATGTGGATTTATGAAAAAAAAAAGTTTTAAAAGGAGATCATGGGATCTGACCCACAGTTTTTAAAAACGAGAAGTTCATCACTATTTGTGGTTTGCTTACAAGTGACTTTTAAAAAAAAAATTTAAATTAAATTCAGGTCTGAGGAACAAAAGTGTCTGCTTTCCTCCTCTATTAAGGTATCAAAGTATACTTACTTTTAATCAAGGGGGGAAATTCCATACCTTATTATAGGATGATAAAAAGATTAATAAGAGTGTTTTCTATAAGCAGTTTTAAAGGTCTTAGACATGAGGCAGAGATCACCATGGCTGTGACAGAGGCTTTTGCCTCTGCTAAATAAGTAGCCAGAGGCACTAGGTATTCTGATGGCTCTCAAACTGTAGACAAGCATCACTTGTAAGGAACTACCTCTGAATAGATTAATAATCCACAGGTACCACTAAGACTTGTGTGTACCTTTAGAAGGTCATGTTAAGTGCACTTCTGAAAACAATTGACATTTAAATTTTTCTCTTTCAAAAATTATGTAATACATGCTCATTATATTAAAAAGTCAAACAAATAAGCACAAATTTAAAAAAGAAATGAGACAAATCCCAGAAGATGCCTTGTTCTTTTGTAGTGGTGGGGACTGAACCCACGGTCTAGAGCATGCCAGGAAAACTTTCTATCGAGCTACACCTCCAGCCCCATAAGACAGCTTATATAATATTTTAAAACAAAGCTGAAGGTGTTTTATTATTGTTATTATTATTTTTATTATTATTAAGTTTTATAATAGGTAACTCTTATAATAGGTAATAGGAAAACTCTTGGTAATAAATTGGAGGGCCCTTCAAGGTAAAGCATAGCAGCAGCACAAGTGACCTGTGACTTAGACACCACCGCCATCTGCTGGCGGCACTGCCAAACTACAGGTTCTGGTGTTCCAGAGTTGAAAGATCCACCCATTAAGCCCCAAGTTTTCAATTAAATTAAATCAATTATTTAGTTCCCATAAATGGTATATTTCTTGCTCAATTTAAGTTTTTATAGGTGTTACACATCAGGGATGATGGGACAAAAATGTATTAAGAGGTGAAACTATCAACTTTGTGAGGTGACAGCAAATGAAACTGGACAGTTCCCTTAAATCCTCTTGTAGGTCCTTTTGGGCAAAGACTAGAAAGGCTTGCATATATGTTCTTCAGAATATGTGACTGCTAAGATTTTGGTTAGACGAACTTCTTCACAGAGCCTGTAGCTTTAATGGATGATGTGGACAATCAACCTTTGTCTCTGCAAGGTTTTGTGCAGGAGATCAGGCAGCAGAGAGCCCAGTAATAGAAACACAATTAGTAACAGCACATGGAAAAACAGGTACAGTTTATTCCACTCTTTCCTACACACCATGAGCCCTTTTACCTAGAATGAGTCTGAATTCAAACCAAGTTTAAAGGTCTTAAGGTTAAAATGTTTTAAAAATAAAAATATGTCACCATGGAAAGTTTTTAAAGTCTGTTGTGAACCTTCTTGGAACTCTTTCTGGCAGGGGAGTTAGTGTATTTTCTTACTGAATGTGCTGAAATCCTATTTGGCTTATCTCCTTGTTTGGATAAATGTGTCTTGAGTTGGAGCTGCCTTAACTGGTGGATGAATTATTTTTCTAAATGGTTGGCTGGGCTTGAAGCAACACAGCCAGAAAGACATTCCTTCCATCACATTTCCCTCATTTGGTAAGGGGCACTTTTCATTTTCCTATGTCAATAAATAATTTAAAAAGCTGGACTGGGGTTGTGGCTCAGTGGTACGGTGCTTGCCTAGCATGTGTGAGGCCCTTGGTTCAATTCTTAGCACCACATATAAATAAATAAAAATAAATAAATAAAGGTCCATTGACAACTAAAAAATACTTTAAAAAATCAAGCAACTGGTTAAAAAAAAAAAAGCTCCAAGCTCTCTCTTCAGACCTATAAGCTGAAGTACTCATATGAGCTGCTTTATACATAATGATTTGTCAAGTCAAAGCCACTGTTCAGCCATACTGAAAAAGACTCCTACAATAGAAAGGAGACTTCTGATTAGTATTAAAACTCTGCTGGAGAGAATGAATTTAGTGGGACAAAGCACTTCCAGTACAAAGAGTTCTGCCTTCATATTATAATGTCCCAACCAAGCCCTGGCCTAACACTAGTAATCTGCCCCTCACTCTCTAATGGACCAGAGGACTCTGCTTGGAGGTACCTTTCTGAAATACTCTTCAGCTCTCAAAATGAATATTTACAGGAAATAATTCATGTCCCATGAATCAAAGCAGTTTAACTAAAAACAGGCCTGATGCTATGCAACTTTATTTATCCAAGTTATAATGATCAGAAGAGCTGTTATTTTTCCCAAGGTCTATTTCTCAGCAGCCTTGAGTGAGGCGGTGAAGCATCAGCAAAGCTTCAAGTCAAAGGCTCCTCCTGGCTAAGAACTGTATTTCCAAGCTTCTGACTAATTTCTCTGATAAACCAAATTACCTGATTTTCTAGGAAAACAGATCAGGTTTAATGTTCCATTATCATGAAACATAAAGAGAAAACAAGAGAAAAAAATTACTTTCTTCCTGAAATATTGTAGAATGGAATAATTTGTAAAAGTATAAATGACTAGAGGATGTAAAGTGGCACAAAGCATCCTGAAAAATCTACAAACTGGCTGGGATTGTAGCTCAGTGGAGTGCTTGCCTCTCATGTATGAGTCACTGGGTTCGATCCTCAGCACAGGATTTATTTATAAATAAATAAATAAAATAAAGACATTTTTAAAAAATCTACAAACTACATTTGCATTTACTGGTACTTAACCCAGAAAATAGTACTTCATTAAGTACTCAGATCTCCAATTCTATAAGCACCTAAGACATAAGAAAAAGACTTAAATCAGTTATTCTGGTAATTGAAACTAAACAAAATCAGTAAAAGTTCAAAAATGATAAGACTGGTGGGGAGAGTTGTAATCAGATAACTTATTTTTACTCTCTGCTTGGATTTAACTTTATAATTGTATCTCTCAGGAGGTATTTTATATCAAATATAATAATAACAGAAACGATTATCCAAATACCAATTCTGGAAAATTTATACACACACATGCATATATTAAAAAAATCATATATTTTTGTTTACACACCTCCCTTTTCTCATTTGCGGTGACTGTTGGTAGTCTAGCATCACTTCCTGGCCTGTAAGACCAGAGCTCCATGCTGGACGATCAATTGATCAGCCCTAAATTATTTACTTCTAAACTTTTTATACATAAGAATAAATCTTTGCATGCTTAAGCTACCACTAGATGTAGGTAAACCTCGTCTTGATTTACACAATTAGATGAGAAGAGGAAGGTTAGCGAGGTTAAGTAACACGTCCAAAGTAATCTAGCAGGTAAGAAGTACAGAGCAAGCTAACAGATATGTGGACTCCATGGTCCACGCTCTTTTCTTTTTTTTTGTGGTGCTGGGGATTGAACCCAGAGCCTGTGCATGCGAGGCAAGCACACTACCAACTGAGCTATATCCCCAGCCCAGGGCATATTCTTAATGCAAGCTAAGCACTCTAGAATGCAAGCTCCACAGAGGCAGGCCTGTTCTCTTTTATGCTCACTGCTGTGTTCCTAGTGCCAACAGTGCTTGGCACATACATCACAGGTACACAACTGCTATGTCTCAAATAAATGAATAAACAAACACTGCCTCATCAGTATTTCAGCTAGAAGTTTAAACGTGGCCTGCATCATATCATATTCTTTTAGAAATATTAAACACAGGAGAAAACATACTGTTTTGTCAATCAGGACATCAATAAAACAAACATAGAAAGTAGTCTAAATGTAAAGCACTAAAATAGATTACATACGTCAATTCTTAACAAACAACATTAGTAAACCATTTTCTTACCTATAGTTACATCTCCTCTGATTTCACTTTCTACACATACAACTGCTCCAGGAGCAATCTTCACACTGTAGGAAGAAAAGGGTAACTTTCATCATCGGAAAGACTAAAACCCACACCTATAATTCTAGAGGCTCTGGAGGGTAAGGAAGAAGGATCTGAGATTCAAAGCTAGCCTCAGCAACTTAGTGAGGCCCTCAGCAACTCAGTGAGACCCTATCTCTAAATAAAATACAAAAAGGGGCTTGGGATGTGGCTCAGTGGTTAACATCTCCGGGTTCAATCCCTGTTACCCCCACCTGCTCCACAAAAAAAAAAAAAAGAAAAAAAGAAAAAAAAAAGAAGCTATGCTGGCACTGTAGTGAGGAAAAGCTTAAAACAATTGATGCGAAAATGGAATGTCAATTGTGAGACAGCAAGATTTTAATACATTATAAATTTCTCAAGGTACATACTGTCTATCAGGCCAAAATCATATGTGATATACTGTTAAAATGTTTAAGAAGAAAAGAGCTTTGGATCTTTCCTTTGAATTTAACACCAGCACTGCCTCCACATAGCAAAAAGCTATTAAAATGAATGACCAATTCCTCACATAAAGATTTTGGAATGATCTCCAAGCTACATTGTTAAGTAAAAAGAGCAAAGCCAAAAAATGGGCAGTATGTAATATGCCACTATTTTTATAAACGGGGGAGAAAAGTATGTTTTGATTTATAATTGCTCACTGCTAGTACTATATAAAAATACATTAATTTTGCATATTGACTTTATATGTTGAGAGCTAGCTATACACATTTTTCATTTTTCAGTGCTAGGAATCAAATCAAGGGCCTTGCTATATAAGCACTCTACCATTAAGCCACACTCCAATCCCTAAACCCACTTTTGTAGATTGTTTGGAATTTTCTACATAAACAATTACATTGCCTATGAACATACACAGTTTTAATTTTTTCTGTTCAGATATGTATGCCTATCATTTCTTTGTCTTGCCTTACTGCTCTGGTTTAGCCTTTCAATACAATATTATAAAAAAATCACAAGAGCAGATTTTTGCTTTGTTTCCAATATTATAAGAAACATTATAGTTCCATAAAGCCACTAAGATCCTAGAAACTATCATTTAAGCTATTTATCAATTTTGCATTTTAAGTACAATATTAAAACATGGTAAGTGAAACAATAGAAGCTTTGTTGACCAAAATGTTATTGCATCAATTTATAATTTTTTTTTTCAAATATTTATTTATTTTTTCAGTTGTAGGTGGACAGAATATCTTTATTTTATTTTTATGTGGTGCTGAGGATCGAACCCAGTGCCTCCCGCATGCTAGGCGAGCATGCTACCACTGCACCATAACCCCAGCCCCTAATTTATAAATTTTTTAAAAAGTTGTTTTCTCATTTCAGTAAATATGTCCTGCAACCAGCAAGGACTGGAAACCTAAATTGAAATGTTTTCTTCTTACCAATTTACCTTTTTCTGACCTTCTATTTTAAATATTCATACATGAAAATGCTTATTTTTAACTTATGGTAAATAACACAAAAACTAGTGGCACTTTCTAGCTATGAGACTTTTTTAATAAAAAAAGTGCTGAAAGACTTCATTTAAAAAAAAATGGATTTATGTTGTTCTTTTAAATGTGTGCTCCTCAATAATTATTTGAATACTTACAAACTATCATTGGAATGACAGATAAAAAATGAATATTAGTTGTCTTTAGAGAGGCAATTGTTCAAAATTGTTAATGATGTTGGAAGGGGGGATAAAAATACAATCATCAACTATGTACTTCCTAACAATAAAAATAAGGTGAAACTACATAAAAACATTAGAATGCTACACTTCTATTTAAACATAATTGTTTATAACAGGGGTTGTCCAATCTCATTCATTAAATATACTGATCATGGTGGTATTGGCACTACAGAATTGAGTAGCTGCAAGACTGCGAGACCTGCAAAGCCTAAAATATTTGCTATCTGGTTTTTTACAATAAAAAATCTACAGACCCCTGTTCTACACGAACAACTCATCTCTCTATAACTTTACTTCTCTAAAACTTTTATTCCTGCAGTAAAGAAAAGAAGTATTATTCAAAAACAACAAAGAGTAAGAGAAGAAGCAATAGCAGGTAAAGATGTCAGTAGATTTCTAGGGGACTGTAAATAGAAGGAAAACAGTTAATAGGCTTAGCTTAGAAGCACTAGGATATTTAGAGAAATGGGTATGGAGTAGGGGTAGAGAGCAGTGGAGATGAGAGATAAAGGATATAAAGTAGAGCTGTTGGATACCTGGGCCCTTCCCCACCCCAGTGTGCACAGCCAGATGACCCCTCCCTCAGGTGCTCTGCTCAAGATACCAGTCCCAGAGGTAAGTGGGGATTGATGGTCAGAGCAAACAGGAAGACCATCAGCTCTACTTGCCCTGTGTGCCTCCCTGACCCTCACAGAGAATTTCAGGCAGCATGGAGAAACTACCATACATTCTGAGTTCTTCAGTGAAAAGACTGGCTTCCTGCCTGCCTTTTCCTACCCTGAGGCTCATTAGATCCTCCTGTGAATATACTCAGAGCTACCAGGTTTTTAGTCTTCATTTTTTAATAATGTACAGAGACCCAAATAGTATCAGACATTTGAGGAATGCTTCTAACTGAAAAGAAAAGGAAAAAAACAAAACAAAACACAACAAGGAGGGGGGAGTCCAAGGGAACACAGTCAATTCAGGTAGCAGGTAGTAGAAATTAAAACAAACAAACAAAAATCCTTATTATTAATCCAGAGAAATCAGATTGTTTTTGCACTTATAAATAAAAATAGAAGTCTAAGAAAGAAGAATAAGAGTCTATGAAAGCGCTCCTAGGAATGAAAAACATGACCAAAGTAAATTAAACATTCACTAGGATAGAGTTTAAAGACTAGAACTCTCTCAGAAAGCAGGATAAAATGTAAGGCTGAAAATAGGAGAGAAAAGGCAAGAAAATTAAAGGATCAGTAGGAGGAACATAATGTAAATAAATCCCAAAAGGAGAAAACAGAAAATTGGCAGGAAGCAAACTATTGAATAATAAAAGAAATATCCCAAAACTAAAGGATATCAATCTCTAGCCTGCAAGGGTTTAGTGAATCCTTAGCAAAATGAATACAGAAAGACCCATGCCAAGTAGCATCATAAAGTTTTTGAACACTATGGAAAAGATCCTTAGGTTTTAAGAGCAAAAAGGAAAGAAAAGAAAGAGCAGGTCACACACAGCAGCATAAAAAAAAGAAACCAGATGTGAGGGCCCCTGTAATCCCAATTACTCAGAAGGCTGAGGCAGTTTCAGGCTAGTCTCAGTAACTCGAGGAGATCTTGTCTCAAAATAAAAAGTAGAAAGGACTGGAGAGGTAGCACAGTGTAAAGCACTCCTGGGTTCAATCCACAGCGTCAAAACAAACACTACCGACTCCCATCCCCACAATAAAGGCAAATAGTAAAAGAAAAAGCTAAAAGTATTTAAAGATTCTGCTTCGAGGAAACAGGAATGCAGGATGGTGAAGGATAAAGGATTGCAGTTTTCCAAATGAACTTTTTAGCGATGTACCTGTGTGCATCCATCAGTTTGATTAAAAAGTACAATTAGTATTAAATAACAGGAAAGTACAAATTTTTTATGTAAGAAGCCTTATGTGAAAATATTAACACATAATTTTACCTATTCAAAATACCATATTACATGCACTTAGGCAAAGACTAGAAAGTTAAAAGAAAAACCTCTTTTCCCAGGTTGAACATCACTGAAATTAAAAATATCCAAGGCAAGAGCCAGGCGCGGTGGTGCACACCTATAATCCCAGCACTTTGGGAGGCTAAGACAGAATTGCAAGTTCAAAGCCAGTCTCAGCAACAGCAAGGTGCTAAGCAACTCAGTGAGACGCTGTCTCTACATAAAACACAAAATAGGGCTGAGTGTGTGGCTCGGTGGTGAGTACTCCTGAGTTCAATCCTCAGTACCAAAAAAAAAAAAAAAAATTTCCAAGGCTAGCAGATAAAAGGGCAGATGAGGCTGGGAAGCAAAGGAAGAAATGAACAAATCTGTACAAGCTATTCACACTTGTAAACAAGATGTTCCTAAAGGCTTCTCATTCCCAAGCCAACAACAACCAAACTATGTAGATAACTAGTGTTTTAAGATGAAGTATTTGGTGGTGGTAGTGGGGAGAGGGTGTAGGGAGCCTAATCCTGCAGAGATAAACTGGGCCTGAAAGGTGCTGGCAATATTTAGAAGCTGCAGGCGTGTCTAGGAAACTGATATAAGACTTGGCAACAAGTACTATAATTAATAAAATCTGGCTTTGAGGAAAAATTGGAGGTGTATCTTTCCCATTCCTTGTTACGGCTGGTGGACCACAAAATGTGTATTTACTTTCTTCTCAAAGTCAGGGAAATAGGTTTGACTACAGAAGGATGTGGGTGAGGGGTGAAGAGTGAAATAAGGAAACTGGTCAACCATTCTGACCCTTTCCTGAAAGGGATAATTCCAGATGGAGAGAGGAGCTCAAGATCAGTTGCTCTCAGTTCCATTTGTGCCAGAAAACCAGGCAAAGGTAGGGAGCCAGAAAGCAAGATCAAAGCTTGTAGGTTTCTGATTTGTAGGACTGAAGGCACAGAGAAAGTCTGGGAGTAGGACACATTTCAAGATAAATTCAGTCTTAAGTATTTATGGAAAGGGAAGGAGATTTTCCCAAAATGACTGAAAATACAGATCTAGTCTTAAGAGAGAATTCTAAAAATATAACCAAGAGTCAAAAAAGTATGGGTTCCCTCTTAAATAGGTCTCTTCATCATTTACATTCCAGAATCCCCAATATTCCCTAATATAAATGTAAAGCAATTCTCAAAATACTTTTAAAATCACACCAATTTCCCTACTGATAAAATTCTAACTTAAAAAAAATATATATATACACACATACCCGCACTTGTGTATAAAATAGAAAAGATGAATAATCCTTGGGTCTATTTTAAGAAATGGTTGCAAGATGAGACAGCTGTATCTGATTCCATCATTTTATCAGGCACTGACTTTCTTTTTTTTGTTGTTGTTGTTGCTTTTATTTTTTTTTATTTTTCTCAAAAGTTGCATTTTAATACATGTTATCAAACATAACAGAAAACAAATTTTCAGAAGCTGTACACACTGTTCACTGAAAACATTTGTTGAAACTGACTTTCTACAGTGAATAATTTAATGAAATCCTACCAAGTGATCTTTCAGAATTATTCTATGTCAAGAATCAATCTGCTGAAATCACAGAAAACATGTAACCTTCTTACTGAGATCAAAAAAGAAAGAAAACTTTAGTTAAGACAGCAGAATAACAAAGCTGAAAATCATCTCTTTCAACCTTCTCAGATTACAGACAAGGAAACACATTCAGAGATTGAAATTTCTTAAAGCAAAGTTTATTGTTGGGGCATCATTGTCCTGACATCAGTTATCTTTTTTTTTTTTTTGTACCGGGGATTAAACTCAGGGGCACTCGACCGCTGAGCCACATCCCCAGCCCTATTTTGTGTTTTTTGTAGAGACAGGGTCTCACTGAGTTGCTTAGCGCCTCGCTGTTGCTGAGGCTGACTTTGAATTTGCGATTCTCCTGTTTTAGCCTCCCAAAGTGCTGGGATTACGGGAGACTTTGAATTTGCGATTCTCCTGTCTTAGCCTCCCAAAATGCTGGGATTACAGGCGTGCGCTACTGCGCCTGGTTTATTTCTTTTTTCCGTCAGTTCAAAGTTGTCTGGAAACATCCTGTCACTCTACATATTTTTCCTGTGATAAATGAAATATGCTGTTCTTAAACACATCACCATTCATAAGTGCCACTTTTCTGATACTTTTCATTTGACGTAGGTTTTTGTGTTAAAATATGCAATGTTATTAAGCCCCGGTCAAATAAAATTAGCTTCTATAAAATGTTTCTTGTTTTAGACCCTATTTCCCGTTGTAGTTTTCCATTCCCTCAGTTGTTTCTCATTAAAGAGTGTTGCAACTGAAGGTAGGAGAGACTCACACATAGTCTGTCTTCAGTTTTATGTCCTAGGAAGAAGTCCTAAGTAGGATGTTTATGTCGCCATCTGCACACTTTTTCGTGATGTAATTAATTAAATTAAAACGTGGAGCCGCTGCATCTCGGAGTAGTGGGGTGCAGCGGGAAGCAGATATGCAGACCTATTAGAACAAGTCAATTAATACCTTCAACTTCACTTTATGCTACTTATACGCTGTACATAATATTTATAGTAATCAGTTTTTCTTTAGTTTATGGGAAAAAAAATAGACTACTCGTTTAAGTAGAAGATAAGCCTAAACTTCAATTTACGGCACCAAAAACAATGTCGGTTTTGCCAAAGTCAGCAGAGGGCGCTCAACAATGTTGCTTTTGGAAATGCTTTTACTTAAGCATTTCTCTCATCCAAGCCAACACTAAGAGTCCCTAGCGGTGAAGCAACCACAGTTCCTGTCCCCCATGTTTACAGGAAGCTCCTACACGCCGGGCAGAACAAGTCACAGATCTGGCCCAGGTGCGGCACCCTTTTTGATATGCACCTCCAATTAGTTTACACCCCTGCTCCCACCCTCAAGACCCAAAGGTACTAGGGTGTGGCCAGCACTGGCGCCGCCGTCTCGCAATACAGCGGAGTCCAGAAACAGGCCGTCCGCGCACTGGTAACAGAGTACCGGAGAAAAGGAGCGCGTTCTCAGGGCGTCCGGGGAAGTGGCCGGGACCCTTCTACGCATGGGTGCTGCGGCGGACGGTGTGGGAAAAGCAAGAACACCTTCCTGACACCGAATCTGTATCCCTTCTCCGCCCTCTTTACCCGGACTTGGTCACCACTTCCCTCAGCCGAGGCCAGGTCTGGGATTTAGGTACCATCAACCTAAGCGCCCGGGATGGGAAACCACCGGTCTTCAACACTGGCGACCAGAAATAGGTTCCACTCGTGCGAAAAGTTGAGAACAGTCTTTCCTCAAGCAGCATACTTACCTCTTTTGAATCTTCTCCGCCATGGTACGGTCCCGGTTTACAGCTAGAGTCGAGATCAGCACCACGGACTGGATAAAGCGACGATCTCTACCAGCGATTGGACAGCCTGGCAGGGTTGGGATTGGGACAGAGCCTCTGGGCCTGCGCGCGGCGCGGGGAGGGGCGGGGCCCAGAGGAGACTCCGAAAGCTCGTAGGCCCTGCGGGTGCTCGTGTGCGCGGGGGCGAGCCGCGACGCCTGGCCTACTGAGGGCTTCATCACTGACCAAGAGTGCATAGACTCTTTTTTAAAACGTTTATTCCAGTCCATCTCACATCATTATGACCTCATTTAACATCCCTATCACCTTTAGGTACTTGTGATCACACTATAAAGGGTCCCTCTGACTTCCCTGAATGTTCCTTTCAGTGGTCCGGTCCTCTCTATAAGTTAGGGTTTCTCCTTCCGACCCGTGGCCCTTTCTTATTCTAGGCAACTCATCTTTCCCATAGGTCAGGTGCGGCCCTCTACCTGCTGTTTTTTTTTCCAAGTTGTCTCTCTAGTTACAGAACTTCACATCTGATATTAGATTGACTACTTGACACTCCCATTTGGATGCCTCAAACTATTAAACCTAAATCGTCCAGAATGGGAGCTTTCTTAATGCCCTTGCCCTTTCTAACAGGTTGCTCCTTGATCTCTCTCTCAGTAACAGAATCCACCATTCTCCCAGTTGCTCAAGCAACTGGAAAGTCACCCTTAGCACACTTTACCACATATTTAATTCACCTGCAAGTTTTTGTTGGACCTCATTTCTTCCACTTTGCACCATTTGCCCCATCATCTCTAAGCCCCTTGCATGTCTCTCCACTGTTGTTTCTTCCATCTTTTTTTAAAAAAATATTTTTTGTTGTAGATGGACACAATATATTTTATTTATTTATTTTTATATGGTGCTGAGGATCCAACCCAGGGCCTCACATGTATTAGGCAAGTGCTCTACTGAGCCACAACCTCAGCCCTGTTCTTTCCATCCTTGATCTGTAAAAACCACTCCCACCCACAACTCCCATCCAGGTCATTCTCTTACAGTAAAACCATCCTGTAAAAATCAAATGCAGAAGCCACACACACCCGTAATCCCAGCGACCTGAGAGGCCGAGGCAGGAGGATCTCACATTTTGCTTTCCAGGCCAGCCTCAGCAACTTATTGAGGCCCTAAAAAACTTAGTGAGACCCTATCTCAAAATTAAAAAAAGAAAAGAAAAAGTTCTGGGGATGTGGCTCAGTGGTTAAGCACCTCTGGGTTTTTTGGTTCTTGGTACCAAAAAAAAAAAAATCCAGTTATTTACTTCCCATTCTTTTTAAACTCTAAACCACTTTCCATAACCTGTCTCTGGACCAGATCCATCCAGACTACATCCCTTGTCTTGCATTTCATGCTTGTCTTCCTCTTTCTCTGGGCCCCATTTTCTTTATCCAGAAAGCCAAACTGACTTTTCACCCCAACTGCTTCCAATTGCCCTCCATCCCTAACATGTCTGACTTCAGATGTCACACACTTAGTGTTCAACCAGAGAAACAGAACCAGCTGGAGATATACATCAAGAGGTTTATTACAAAGGATTGGTTTATATGATTGTGGGGCACTGACTAGGCAAGTCCGGAATCTGTAGACCAAGCTGGAACTCTTATGCAAAGGGTGTAACTGCTGTCCACAGGTGGAATTTCTTCTTTGGGAAAGCCTCGGCTCTGTTCTTAAGGCCTTTCAACTGTTTTGATCAGGCCCACCAAGGTTATCTAGAATAATCTAGGATAATCTCCCTCCTTAAAGTCAATTGGTTATGGATTTTAATCATACCCACAAAACACCTTCACAGAGCATTTATATTAGTGTTTTGTTGAATGACTCAATATTGTAGCCTTGCCAAATTGATAGAAAAAAAGAAAAGAACCATAACACTCAGGAAGACCCTCCTTGACCATCTGTCTCAGGCTTTACTGCTCTAACAAACTACTTTAAACTAGGTAATTTATAAACAAAAGAAATTTATTGCCAACGGTTCTACAGGCTGGGCTACTAAAAATCTAAGCACTGGACATTGTATGTCTGGTAAGGGCCTAATCTTCATGGCTAGTGTGTCTGGCTGCATCCTCACATAGTGGAAAGGGCAAACAGGTTCCCTCAGGCCCTTTTATAAAGACATTAATCTCATCCATTAGGGTAGAGCCTTCGTGACATAAACATGTCTAGTTTTTCTGCTTTCCATTGCTATGACAAAATACCTGTTGTGGAAAATACCAACCCCTGCCAAGGCTACTTGCTCTTGCATGCCTCTTTGGAGATGAAAAATCAGGTGGTTAGGGACAGTCCCATAATGCTTAGGGCTCAGCAGATGAATCTCCCCTAGCTGAAAAGTGTCCTCTCATTTTTGTCTTGCCTCTAGGAACTCTTCTGTATCACTTTTTTATACCCCAAATAAAAGATTATTAAAAAATGTTTCCTTTCCACACTTTTGCTTCTGCAAAACATTTTAAACTAACAAAGTATATATGCAGCACTTCTCTGAGTGCTGGGAGTATAGCACCAAATAAAATGAAGTCCTTCCCTTGTAATGCTCACATTTTGCTTTTAAAGGGCAGGAAATAATCTAATCAAGAAGAAGATATATTTGCTGATATGAAAAAAGTAATACAAGGAGGAGAGTGGTAGTTAGCAATGGAAATTTAAAATTTTTTTTTAACAGCAGAACGCATTTCAATTCACAGTACACATATGGAACACAATTTTTCATTTCTCTGGTTGTCACAAGGTAGAGTCACACCATGCGTGTCTTCATACATATACCTAGGGTAATGATGTCCATCCCATTCCACCATCTTTCCTATCCCCAAATCCCCTCCTATCTCCTTCTTCCCCTTTGCCCTATCCAATTTTCCTCCATTTCTCCCATGCTTCCCATCCCCACCCCCATTATGGATCAGCATCCACTAATCAGAGAAAACATTTGACCTTTGGTTTTCTGGGATTGGCTTACTTCAGTTAGCATGATATTGTCCATCTCCATCCACTTAGCTGCAAATGCCATAATTTTATTCTCTTTAATGCTGAGTAATATTCCATTGTGTATATATACCACAGTTTCTTTATCCATTCATGTATTAAAGGGCATCTAGGTTGCTTCCACAGTTGAGCTATTGTGAATTGTGCTGCTATAAACATTGAATGGCTGCATTACTGTAGTATGCTGTTTTTAAGTCCTTTGGGTATAGATCAAGGAGTGGAATGGTTGAGTCAAATGGTGGTTCCATTCCAAGTTCTCTAAGGAACTGCCATACTGCTTTTCTGATTGGTTGCACCAATTTGCAGTCCCACAAGCAATGTATGAGCGTGCCTTTTCCTCCACATCCTCGCCAACACTTGTTGTTGTTTGTATTCTTGATAATTGCCATTCTGACTGGTGTGAGATGAAATCTTAGGGTAGTTTTGATTTGCATTTCTCTAATTACTAGAGATGTTGAACATTTAGAAAGGGAAATCTTGTTTTCTGCCTTTAGAACCTGCTTCCCTCTTCCTGCTCATGTTCTTGTTCCTCCTCCCCAGTTCAAGGAGTTGTTTGAACACAATAGGAAAATGAGATTTTTTCATTAACTTAGTGAAGAAAATATGACAGTGTGATGACTGAAAAGGCAAATAACATGCTATGTAATCTAAAACCCACAGCTTCTCAACGCAAAGTAATAACACTGAGATGTGTTTTGGTTTCCATAGTGTAGTTCCCTTTATCAGAAAGTCAACTTTTATTCTGCTTCTCTCCAGTGCTTTTGTTTGGATTTTGCTTAGCCAAGCCTTCCTACAACATATAAAAAGACCAGAGAGTCTGGCTGTGGTTTCTCTTGCAGGAAGGCACCAATTAAGGACTTTAGCAGGATAGTGTCTGTTCCAGTTCATAATGGATTGGCTTCAGCAATTCTTCCTCCATCCTGTGTCACTTTATCAAGGCGCTGCTTTTCCTTTTGCACTTCTGTTTAATTATCTCTGCATTATGGACTCATTTTCTACTCAGGCCAGGTAGGATGGATAGCTAATTTTGCTCTTATTCCTGGGAATAGAAAGCAAAGCGTGGACTGCACTTGTGAAGATTACATATTAATTACACTTATTTTTAGTTCACCATCCCTGCTACTGGTTGTTGGTTTCTTAACAATGAATATATATCATAGAGTAAAATTGACCTGGAGACCAATATCATGTCTGCATTGACTCAAAATTGGATAGGTTTGCATTAAGTGGGAAATGGTAAAATAAACTCTGGAGTGAGATGGATGTTAAGATGGAACAGGAAGTCCCCAAATGTATGTTTCTGGGCCAACCATAAGTCCCAGATATTCTTGAGTAGTTCTAGCTTTATGGAATTTAATCATTTTCAATAAAATTAAATTTTCTGTAAAGTAATACTGATGTTACATTTATAACAATGAAACAATGTTATTTAAAAAATGCCTTTGTATGATTTCTCAGAACAGTGTCAAAACAATTCTTAGTAGTTAGCATATCTCAATTTCAGGTTTAAAAATTGTCACTAGAGATTTCCATAGTGTAGAGATTGTTTTTTTTTATGTTCAATAACCTCAATACTTTGTTTTTTTCAGGGTTGTAAATTATCCACATCAAAGAAATAGCTTGTGGACCATGTACCCCTCAGAAGCCAAGTAGATAAGGATCTGCAGAAGCTTGGGAGAGTTCATGTTATGTAGACTGGGTTCTTGCTGCATCATGTGGTTTTTGTTAAACTGGTGCTGAATTAATAAAGCTGAATGAAGGGATCAGCTTTTTATGTTTAATAACCTCAATACCTTGGAGATAGTACCTATTTTTAAAAAAGATTTAGTGGAATATCCTTTTGAAAAGTGAAAATCCATTGCCCAAAAGCCACCTTCTAATAATTCTCTAATTTTGGAAAGAAGACTTTTTATATATCAGGATTTCTTTTCTTTCCCTGCCCCCTGCCCTAATGCCGGAGATACAATCTTAGGGACTCATGCATACTAGGCAAGTATTCTGTCACTTGAGCTACATCCAGGCCCTAATAGTGTTTCTTAAATAAAATCTAGCTACATTTGATAATCAGTTAGTGTTGCTGAGTTTCATGAAACTCAGCAACAGTATGTTATACTGTGTTCACAACTGGTTGATGGCCCTTACCTTCATTTCTGGAATATGATCGTGGGGAAATATTTATAACGAAGTTTCTATTGAGAATCACAAAATACTAAAGCAGAACTATCAAAAAATAAGGGTTAATTCCCAGGGAGTTACTGTAGGTTTAACATTAGTCATATGAAAGTCAGCCTGTGGGGTCCTCACTCCTTGACCTACCTAGTGTCCTTGTATATAAGAGTAAATACTCTCTGAGGTGCCCTTTCCTTATCTGCAAAATGGAAATAATAATGCCTCATTCAGGGGGTTATTTTAATAATTAAATAATACTATCTTATAAAGCATTATTAGCACAATACTTGGAATGGAATGAAATGGAAATTATACATCCTACATTGTATACACGCGTAGACATTTCAGTGTTTTTAAGTCCCCGAGAGCAGTTGCTTCTGGGCAGGAGACTTGTTCCCAGCTTCTCCTTCTGCTGTGTTAGGAGCCGGTGACCTCCCACCCTGCCCTTATTTTCCCAAAGGAAGTGAGGGCTTAGGCCAGTGTATTAGCTGGGATGCTGTGGGGATGAGTCATCCCAAGCACAGGCTCAAAAGCCCAGGAATGGCCCAAGGCTTTGTGTAGCATAGACTCTCACACTGAGGCACTTACCAGGCTTTTGGGAAAAGTAATTACTGCCAATCTGTGCCTTGCACTGTGCCATGGAGTCACTATACACACCTGTGACAGTGTTTCCTGCTTCTGAGCTACTAGAGAAAATGTGGGCTTCTTTGACTCACTTTTCCTGTTTCCTGCTTCTGAGCTGCTTTTGAGCTGTTAGAGAAAATGTGGGCTTCTTTGACTCACCTTTCCTGTCCCTGATCAGTCCCTGTTGCACGCTTTTTCTGATCCCTTCATTCGGCTTTATTAATTCAGCACCAATTTAACAAAAACCACATAATACAGAAAGAACCCAGTCTACATAACATGAACTCTCTCAGGCTTCTGCAGATCCTTAACCACTTGGCTTCTGAGAGGGGCATGGTCCACAAGCCATTTCTTTGATGTGGATACTTTACAACACTGAAAATAAACAATTGCACCTTTCTTCCCTGACTGCCTGAGAATCCACCACTATCATGGAGACACAGGAACTGTCCAGACCAGGAAGTTTATGATCAACTGACTCAGTGGAAATGAGTGGTCACTGATGTCCTGTACCTTAGGAAGGCAGTAGTACCAAGAAAGAAATTTGGGAAAAATGAGCCCAAATGTACAAAATTACACTCGATGTCATCTTTGTATTTGGATTAGAACCATGGTTTTGTGGTGACGAGTGTTTTGATTTATGATTCCTTGGATCAAGCAAAGAAAAATGAACTCAAACCCAGGTTTGCAAGATATGGCCAGTAGGAGAAGAAAAAGACCTCAAGAAAATGGTCAAAGGAATGTGAGAACAGAATGAAAAAAATCAGGGGGACTGAGAAGACCAATGTTGGTGCTAGGAAAAAGGAAGACAGATTGTGCAACAACTTGATTTGCAGTGACTGTGCAAATTTTTCATAGGAGGATTGATAAACCTTAAAAACTTAAAAAACAAAAACAAAACATGAACTCATAAGATCTAAAGTTCAGTAGCAAGGATGAAGGGGAGATTAAAAAGATTTTCTCATTGAATTTTCAAACATTTATACATAGGAAGTATTGAGTCTCCTATCTCTCCTGGGCTCTCTAAAATGCTTTGGGGGAAGTGCAAACCCTAATGAGAAGGAAAGACACTCATTTCATGACAGCAGGTCTGGAGAGATCTTCTGTAGTCTCTACATCACTTTCAGTCAGACAACACACCAGTAGATTTTTAAAGATGCCTCTACTAGCAAACCCTCCAGGATTGCTAGGACCAGAGATGGAATACCCTGGATGGGAAGCACTTCAATGGTGGGCACTCCCTTAAGAGAGGGGTTGCCAGGGTCACCCCGGCAGGAGTCAGATTTGTCTCCTGAGGTTGTAGTTTACAAGTTGACCCTGGCTCTTTCTCCCATGTTTGTTTCCTTCAGAAGAATGAGAGGAAGGCTTCAGTGTGATAACATCATGGCTTTTTAGGTGTTATATTGGGGCCTACCTCAATTGGCTTCCCTTGAATGACTTTTGATGTGATTCATTTGCCTGTCCTTTTTCTTTCAGGTACCTCTTTCTCCTGGCTGGAGGAGGTGCCCTGGCCTTGGCTGCCATGGGTTCATTTGCTCTGCTTGTCTTCATCCCTGCTCTTTGTACCGTGGTTTTGGTCTCCTCTCTTTGCCCACAGGAAGTCCACAGGCGAACTTTCTTCTTTCAAATGGGCTGGCAGACCCTGTGCCACCTGGGTCTGCATTACACCGAGTATTGTCTGCAAGAGACTCCTTCCATGAGGTAAAGCACCCTGCTCATTTGGTTGTATTGAGCTGACCTAGGGTTTGCTTGCACCATGGTAATGGAGAGAACATAAGTGCTGAATCTGAATCCTAATTCTCTCACATTTGAGGAGTGTGGTCCTGAGCATGTTATTTAGCTTCTCTCAGACTCCATCTCTTTTTCTGGAAAAAAATGTGAGGACAGAAATACCTATTCTGCAAGAGTGTTGTGAATGTTAGAAATAATGATGGTGGGGAAATATCTATAAAGAAATTTATAAGTGTAATTGTTTGATAACATTTACTGATAACATAGCTACTACTTGTTGTCTATGTAGCACAGTATCTGGCACTTAGCTGTAATTGTCATTGTGTCAAAGAGGGAGGATGAAGCAGGAGACTCAGAGACCTACCTAGAAGTGACAGCACAGTTTGCTCATCTCTGTATGGGAGGTTTAGACACCCAGCCAGCAGGTATAGTTCCACTGTGAACCCTGGCTGCCTTCCGTTGGCAGCTGCTACGAAAGAGGCTGTTGCTGGGTAAGAATTTTATCTTCATACAGACTTCCATGAAGAGTCTTCTCCCAAGAAGGGTAGTCATCCAATCTAGGAAAAGACAAAAACAAAAACCAAGAGCTAATTGAAATCTAGAGAAGTGTTTTCCTGAGTCAGTGAGATCACCAAGATGAGGGAAATGAGTTTCTTTGTGTTTTTGAGGCCTAATGTTCCTGACTCCGTCTACTTATTGCTTGGTATGGTTCTCTGTGTCACTCAGAGAACAGAGGCTGTGGTCCCTCTATGATGATGATAAGGAAGAGGAGAGGAGAAAGAGGAGAAGGATGATGTTGTTGATGATGACAGGACAGTTTTCACCAAAGGCTTCAGGCTTGCTTCTCTGAGGATAAGACAAGATGGCAGCTGGGCAGGGCATAGGAGGTACAGAGTGGGCTGTAAAATCAAGATTTTAGTAGGAAGCCAGGACCTGATAGGGGCTGGAAGGGTGAGTTGAACAGGATTTGGCTACATAAACGGAAAGTTGAGCAAGACCTGAAATGAGAATGTGTTAATCTGCTAGAGTGCCCATAAAAAAGCATCACAGACTGGGCAACTTAAACAACAGAACTTTATTTCTTCACAATCTGGAGGCTGGAAGTACAAGGTAGAGGTGTAGGCAAGATTGGTTGCTCCTGAGGCCTCCCTTCTTAACTTTCTTTACTGTGTCTTTCCCTGCTGTGTGTTTGTATCCTAATTTCCTCTTCTTATATGGACTTTAGTTCTGTTGGATTAGAGCTCATCCATGTGACCTCATTTTAATTACCTCTTTAAAGACTGTCTCAAATACAGTCAGACTTGGAGTTACTAGGGGTTAGAACCTCAGCATATGATTTTTTTTGGGGGGGGGTAGGGGAACATATTTGGCTCATAACAGAAGGTAAGTCAGCAGGCTGGAGGCATTTGGAGGCTGCATGACTATTAGGATGAGGGGGTCATATTTCCTTAAATCTTCAGATATACAGATGGGAACAGCTGTGTTTGGGCAGCAGTGCAGTTTTCTTACCACGGGATGACTTTCCTGATTATAGAAGGTGCCACTGTAATTTTCACTAATTGTTCTCCTAAATAATCTTGTTAGCAGGATCATCCATGGTGAAGCAACGAGAGTTCAGGAATCTGGTGAGGAACCAAACTCAAATAGATAACAATTCACTATATACCCTGGACCATTCCTCAGCATAAATCCCAGATCATGTAGAATCTTGCGGTCAGGGCCTGGTTAATTTAAAATCTTCAACTTTCTATAGCATTTTTACCACTAAGTTTTGTTTCTTTTGTGGTAAATTTCTGATCTAAATTTTTTGGGGGTACTGGGGGTTGAACTTAGGGGCACTCAACCACTGAGACACATTCTTAGTCCTATTTTGTATTTTATTTAGAGACAGGGTTCTCACTGAGTTGCTTAGCACTTCACTTTTTTTTGCTGAGGCTGGCTTTGAATTCATGATCCTCCTGTCCCAGCCTCCCAAGCTGCTGGGATTACAGATGTGCACCACTGTGCCTGGCTCTGATCTAAATCTTTTTTTTTTTAAATATTTTTATTAGTTGTAGGTGGACACAATATCTTTATTTTATTTATTTTTATGTGGTACTGAGGATTGAACCCAGTGCCTCACGCATGCAAGGCAAGCACTCTACCACTGAGCCACAATCCCAGCCCTGATCTAAATCTTTATAAGCCATTTTTAGAAATATTATAATGTACGTTTATCTACAATATTCTTTATTCTCTTGTTTGAATCTCTGACTAATGATTAATTTTCCCCATTTTGCCTTTTGATTCTGTCTGGAGTAGTGTGTGGTTCTGGATTTATCCAAGAGTTTTTGTGGGGCATGATACTCTATGGAGTCATGTGTGGCAGACTGTAATGGGACAGAGAATAAATATGAGATGTTTCTACATTAAAAAAAATTCTCTTTCAGGTTCTGCATCACTCTTTCTTCCCTCATGCTCTTGACCCAGAGGGTCACATCTCTCTCTCTGGACATTTGTGAGGGGAAAGTGGAGGCACTTTCAGGAGGCACCCGGAGCAGGACCTCTTTGTCTGAGCATCTGTGTAAGGCTCTGCCCTATTTCAGCTACTTGCTCTTTTTCCCTGCTCTCCTGGGAGGCCCTTTGTGTTCCTTCCAGAGATTTCAGGCTCGTGTTCAAGGGCCCAGCTCTTTATGTTCCAGGCTCTCTTTTTGGACTCTGACTTGGAGGGGCCTGCAGATTCTTGGACTGGAGTGCCTAAAGGTGGCCCTGAGCCGGGTGGTAAATGCAGGGGCAGGATTGACAGGTTGCCAACAACTTGAGTGTGTCTATGTTATGTGGTCCACAGCTGGCCTCTTCAAACTCACCTACTACTCCCACTGGATCCTGGATGACTCTCTCCTCCATGCAGCGGGCTTTGGGTCTGAGCTCAGTCCAAGCACTAGTGACGAGGGATATATCCCTGATGTGGACATTTGGACACTGGAAACAACCCACAGGATATCTCTGTTCACAAGAAAGTGGAACCAAAGCACAGCTCGGTGGCTCAGACGGCTCATATTCCAGCACAGCAGGGGCTGGCCATTGTTGCAGACCTTCGCCTTCTCTGCTTGGTGGCATGGACTCCATCCAGGACAGGTATTTGGTTTCTTTTGCTGGGCTGTGATGGTAGAAGCTGACTACCTGATTCATACTTCTGCCAATTTATTTATCAGATCATGGCCCATGAGGCTGCTCTATAGAGCCTTCACCTGGGCCCATACCCAGCTTATCATTGCCTACATAATGCTGGCAGTGGAGGTCAGGAGCCTCTCCTCCCTCTGGTTGCTGTGTAACTCTTACAATAGTTTCTTTCCGATGGTGTACTGTATTTTGCTCTTTCTATTAGTGAAGAGAAAACACAAATTTAACTGATCTCTTTCTCTGCCTTTCATCCTACCCACCCATAGAACAGAGTTTAGAAATTGCTAAATGATGCTCTGATGATGTGTGTCTTTCAATTTTTTCAATAATAACATTTTTTTTTGGTACTGGGAATTGAACTCAGGGGTACTCGACCACTGAGCCACATCCTCAGCCCTATTTTGTGTTTTATGTAGAGTGTCTCACTGAGTTGCTAATAATAAAATTTTAAGTATTAGATGGACATACCTCATGATTTGTCATAAAAATTTGTGTGTTGGACTGGGAATTCCTAGTCCAGTGGTAGAGTGCTTGCCTAGTGTATGCAAGGCCCTGGGTTTGGTCACCAGCATTGCAGGAAGAAGAAAAAAAAGACAGGAAAAAAATGTGTGTCTACTTTAACAAACTATTCTGCTGCCACTGAGGATACAAAACTGAAATAAACATGGCTTCATTCCTTAGGGTTTACTTTCTAGGTGTGGAAGCAAAATAATAAAAATACAAATTACATTGAACCACATGGAAAACAGTATATACATGGACATCCAAAAATTGAGTCCATTTAGCCCACTTGGTCCTGGAATGTGAACATTGGCAATACTGTATTAGTTTGCTTTTCATAACCATAATGAAATATATGAGACACATTAACTTAGGAAGAAAAGGAGGCTTATTTAGCCCTTGGTTTTGGAGATTCAAAGTTCAAGATTGAGTGGGCCTCACTGGTTTGGCTTCTGATAAGGGCCTAATGATGGATGGTGTCACATCAAGGCAGGTTTGTGTATGGGGGCAAAGAATCACATCTCAAACAGGAAGCCAGCAATCTGGTTGGGGCCAGGATCAGGCTTTTATAACACCTCTCAGGAGAATTATCAAATGGTTTCATGAGAATTACTTTGATCTCTTTGGTGGGAATAATGTCAACTAACTTCCTAGTGGGCTTCACCTCTTGAAAGTTCCACTGATGCCCAACATCATCACCCTGGGCACCAGGTTCTTAAACCATAACCAAACCACAGCAACAAAAACAAAACAAAATCTCCACTGTATTTTATATATGTGTGTGTGTGTATATATATACATATATATATATATATATGTATATATATACACACACAATGTGAACTAGATACTCATATGTTATGGTTTAGATATTAGATGTCCCCCAAAAGCTCATGTGTGAGACAATGCAAAAAGGTTTAGAGGTGAAATGATTGGGTTATAAGAGCTTCAACCTAAACAGTGAATTAATCCCCTAATAGGAATTAACTGGGTGGTAACTGCAGGCAGATAAACTGTGGATGGAGGAGGTGGGTCCTTGGGACTTGCCTTTGAGGTCTATGTTTTTGTGCCAAGTCCTGAGCTACTTTCCTCCACCACACACCTCCATCATGATGTTCTGCCCCATTTCAGGCCCTGAGGAATGGACTTGGCCATCTATGGACTGAAACCTCTGAAACTGTAAGCCCCAAATAAAGTTGTCCTCTTCTAAAATGTTCTTGTCAGGTTTTTTGGTCACAGCAGTGAAAAAATTGATTAAAACACTCATCCCTATCCAAAAGTTTGAAAAATTTGGCCTAAACTTTTAAATTTGAAAGATTAGGTCTGACAATGGAAAGACTGACATTATTCTCAGAGAGAATAATAGGTGACAATCCACCTAAGATTTGATAACTACTTACATAATTGTTAAATATAAAACTGACTCAAAATGGGAACAGACTAATAGCAGGAAATAAATGCTGTTTTAGTAGAACTTTGAAGGTGGGTCTTATTCCTTTTCCTTAGCATACCCTAAATAATTCCTTCTATTTCTTCCTTTGTTAGGATTTAAAACACGAGAGAAAGGTATTTGAACTTCCAGCGAGATTTAACTAGGACTTTCACACTACTGCCACATCTGTGAGCACCTGAAATATTATATATGGCTATTTTTTCTTTAAATCAACTTTTAGTCAACTTATTTTTAAAAACTTACCTTCTGGGCTGGGGGTGTATTTCAGTGGTGGAGAGCATGTTTAGCATGCATAAGGCCCTGGGTTCAGTCTCTAGCACCAAAACAAAATAAAAACAAAATAAAACTCCAGGGAAAATACTGGGGAATGATATTGGGCAAATTATATTGTTATATTGTGTGCATGTGTGAATATGTAGCAATAAATCTCACCATTATGTATTATTATAATGTACCGATAAATGGAAAAAATAAAACTCCAAAAAACTTACCCTTCTTCTACGCAATAGCAATGAAGAAAACTGGGTTTGGTGCACTAATTATATTTTATTCTTGTATTTACTAAAACAAACATATTTGTTTAGTAAAACACATATACTTAAAACCATGTACTTACTCAAGTGACATGTCACACCATAAAAAGCATCATATAGGGACTGGGGGTGCAATTTAATGGGAGAGCACATGCTGAGTCCCAGTTGAGAGCTATTCTATACCTCAATCTAAGGAAACTGAATTGTCAAGGTAAGAAATCTATACAACCCTCCCTCAACCTATAAATGTCTCTGGAAAAAGCAACCATTTAAACAGCTTTCTATGAAATCTGAGCATTAGTTGAATTCTTGGACCTAAAATTTTTGTGGTATCTGAGCAACTGTTCTCACCTCTGATATAGGTTAGAGCTTACTGGAGGTTTTTATGCAACTATTTAATGTTTAGGTCATGTGATGTCCAATAAGTATCACATTTCAAGTGCTCAATACTTTGGCTGATATTGAGCACTTGAAATGTGAATAGAGCCTCATGTAGAAATGGCAATATTTTTGGATACATGGGATTAAGGGATATTACTTAAAGTGCTTTGCATGTTTAAGAACATATGCATGGTTCTCCGGGTTTCTTTGTGTAGCGTTGGCTGAAAATATATGGCTTCTCAAACTAGAATGTATATTAAATTCCATGGAAGTCTCATTAAAATGTAATTCTGATTATATAGGACTGGGCAAATTTTAGGGTGGCCCTGTGTAATTGCTAATTTACTTTTGTACTTTCTTTCCTAGAGATCAGGGCATTTGGTGTTGACATAGCCAACAGTTAACACACCATTTCTGATGAACTAAACCATGTCCACCAGGATATTTCAAATATAAACACACAATGTGTTGAGAGACTCAAACATGTAGCCTTTGTCCAGGGCTTCCCTTCGTTCACTTCCAGCCATCCTTATTGGTATGTGGACTTGGGGACAAGCAAACAATGGGTTGTGGGTGTTTGCAAAGAAAGTGTTAATCAACAAGTAGCATTCTACTAAGTTTAGAATGTGATTTCTAGACTGAGTTTCGGAATTGAAGTGCTCCTATCAGCCAGTACTGTGCTATTAATTACTCTCTGGGTGACCCTGCTTATGCGGCTTAGGGATACTCCTGGTTTTCAAGTTTTGAATCATGTCCTTTTATATCATTAGTGATGGATCTCATATCTTTGCACTCACTAAAGTTTTGAGGCTGAGTCACTGTGCCCAAATTTTGCTTCTACAAATCCAATGAATATTATCATGGCTTCCTGAGTATCTGTCTTGTTATGAGTCTGGGTACTTGTCAGATCTCATTTATCATTTAGCATATTTGATTAAGGCAAATATGCTCCCCCCCCATTAAGTGACTATTTAATTATTGAAGTCTTTGCTCCAAGTGACTCATTTAGGGTTTTTTTTTTTTTTTCAAATACACTTTTACCACAAAAACATTTAGAAAATAATCACTTTGTGCTCAAAGTTTAAGACTTTTCCATTTGGTACACAAGAGAGTCACAGCAAAAAAGTATGGAATATTTCCTAAATCAAGTTTCATAAATCCAATAATCCTTTTTCTGTGGCAAACAACATAGTACCCCAGACTGGATAGGTTTAAACTAGAAAAGGTTTATTTTTGCTCACAATTCTGGTTTGAGGTTGAGAGCCCACATGAGGAAAAGCCTTCTTTCTGGCAGAGACTTGAGGCTGTGCAGGGGGCAGCACATGCCTAAAGAGCAGGAGCCCACCAGCGACCTAGCCATACTGGCTTTTAGAGCCGATTTGCTTTCAAGAAAACCCATTAACTAATGAATTAAGAATAGTTTTTTAAAAAATATTTTTTTAGTTGTCAATGGACCTTTTATTTATTTATATGTGGTGCTGAGAATTGAACCCAGTGCCTCACACATGTTAGGCAAGTGCTCTGCCACTGAGCCATAACCCCAGCCCAAAGAACAGTTTTTACTTATAAGTTTTCAACTTTTGCATTTATCAAGACATAGCCCCATCATATGTCAAAGGAGTATGATTGGTAAAAATACATGGTGTGTATGTATCCAATTGAAAAATGGATAAGTCCCTGCATAATATGAAGATAGAAGATATATTTTCACATCATAAGAGTTTAACATTTTATTAGACCACTGCTTTTTGGTGTAAGAAATTTAGTTTAGTTTCCAGTTTAGGTTATGCCCCTGGTATCAGATGCTTTGCTCACTCATTCTGCCCTTGATGGCCATGGGCACCTATTACTCTTTCCACTCCTTTCAAAAGATTGCTGCCTACAGTTACCACACAGTAGTCCATGCAAATGATTAATCATCAAATAGATTAATCCACTGATGAGGTCACAGCTCTTATAATCTAATCATTTACCTCTGAGCATTGATATATCGAATATCATGTTTCCAACACATGAGCTTTTGAGGGGGTACTTCATATCCAAACCATAATATTCTCTAACAACGTAGTATAACAACTCTTTATATAAGATTAACATTTTAGGATGTATTAAGATTTGAATGTAAAAGAAGCCATCACTTTAACATTAAAAAGTTTTTACTCACTAAATAAAAGCATGTAATACTTATACACTCATGTATGTATTATAATACCAATAATACATATACAAACACACTTCTATAATATGTACTAATGTAATAAACATTATTAGACATAAAATTATAATAATATAGCAAAATATATTATAAAGAAGTAGAATACCTAGATTTAACTTTTTTTCATATTTAATTTATTTATTTGTTCTATTTAGGCTTACATGATAACAGTGCAATTTGATTCATTGTACACAGAGGGTAACATTTCATTTCTCTGGTTGTAAGTGATATAGAATCACTATACATGCAGTCATACATAAAGTTAGGGCTATGATGACCATCATATTCCACCACCTTTACTGTCTCCATGCCCCCGCCCCCTTACACTCTTGTGAACAGAGTTCCTCCATTGTTCCCATGTCCTTCCCTACATTATGGATCAGCATCCACTTATCAACGAGTACATTTGGCATTTGTTTTTCTGAGATTGGCTTACTTCACTTAGCATGATATTCTCCAACTCCATCCATTTACCTGCAAATGCCATAATTTTATTCTCTCTTATTGTTGAGTAATATTCCATTGTGTATATATAACACAGCTTCTTTATCCAGTCATCTATCAAAGGGCATCTAGGTTGGTTCCACAGCTATTGTGAATTGAGCTGCTATAAACATTGAAGTGGCTGCGTCACTATAGTATGCTGTTTTTAAGTCTTCTGGGTATAGACCGAGGAGTGGGATAGCAGGCTCAAATGGAGGTTCCATTCCAAGTTTTCTAAAAAATCTCCATTCTGCTTTCCAGATTGGTTGTACCAATTTGCAGTTCCACCAGCAATGTATGAGCGTGCCTTTTTCCCCAAAACCTCACCAACACTTATCGTTGTTTGTATTCTTGATAATTGCCATTCTGACTGGCGTGAGATGAAATCTTAGGGTAGTTTTGATTTGCATTTCTCTGATCTAGAGATGTTAAACATTTTTTCATATGTCTGTTGGTGGATTGTATATCTTCTTCTGTGAAGTGTGTGTTCAGCTCTTTGGCCCATTTATTGATTGGGCTGTTTTTTTGGTGATAAGTTTTTTGAGTTCTTTATATATTCTGGAGATGAGTGCTCTATCAGATGTGTGTGTGGCAAAGATTTGTTCCCAGAATGTCAGCTCTCTGTTCACTTCATTGATTATTTCTTTTGCTGAGAAGAAGCTTTTTAGTTTGAATCCATCGCATTTGTTGATTCTTGATTTTACTTCTTGTACTAAGGAGTCTTGTTAAGGAAGTATGGTCCTAATCCGACATTATGAAGATTTGGGCCTATTTTTTCTTCTATGAGGCATTGGGTCTCTGGTCTGATTCCCAGGTCCTTGATACATTTTGAGTTGAATTTTGTGCATGGTGAGAGATAGGGGTTTCGTTTCAATTTGCTGCATATGGATTTCCAGTTTTCCCAGGACCATTTGTTGAACAGGCTATCTTTTCTCCAGTGTACGTGTTTGGCTTTTTATCTAGTATAAGATAACTGTATGTAAGTGGGTTTGTCTCTGTGTCTTCTATTCTGTACCATTGGTCTACATGTCTATTTTGGTGCCAATACCATGCCGTTTTTGTTACTATAGCTTTGTGGTATAATTTAAGGTCTGGTATTGTGATGCCTCCTGCTTCACTCTTCTTGCTAAGGATTGCTTTGGCTATTCTGGGTCTCTTATTTTTCCAAATGAATTTCATGATTGCCTTTTCTATTTCTATAAGGAATGACGTTGGGATTTTAATTGGGATTGCATTGAATCTATATAGCACTTTGGGAAGTATGGCCATTTTGACAATATTGATTCTGCCTATCCAGGAGCATGGGAGATTATTCCATCTTCTAAGGTCTTCTTCAGTGTCTTGTAGTTTGCATTGTAGAGATCTTTCACCTCTTTTGTTAAATTGATTCCCAAGTATTTTATTTTTTTTGAGGCTATGGTGAATGGGATAGTTTTCCTAATTTCTCTTTCAGAGGGTTTATCACTGATGTATAGAAATGCAATTGATTTGTGGGTGTTGATTTTATATCCTGCTACTTTGCTGAAATCATTTATTAATTCTAAAATTTTTCTGGTAGAATTTTTTGGATCCTCTATGTATAGAATCATGTTGTCCACAAATAATGATAGTTTGAGTTCTTCTTTTCCGATTCGCATTCCTTTAATTTATTTAATCTGTCTAATTGCTCTGGCTAGTGTTTCAAGGACTATGTTGAATAGCAGTGGTGAGAGAGGGCATCCCTGTCTAGTTCCCATTTTCAGAGGGAATGATTCCAATTTTTCTCCATTTAGGATGATGTTGGCCTTGGGTTTAGGATAGATAGCTTTTACAAAGTTGAGGAATGTTCTCCTACTATCCCAAGTTTTTCTAGTGTTTTGAGCATAAAAGGCATTGTCAAATGCCTTCTCTGCATCGATTGACAAAATCATATGATTCTTATCTTTAAGTCTATTGATGTGATGTATTACGTTAATTGATTTCCATATGTTGAACCAATCTTGCATCCCTGGAATGAACCCCACTTGATCATGGTGCACTATTTTTTTGATATGTTTTTGTATGCAATTTGCCAGAATTTTATTGAGAATTTTTGCATCTATGTTCATCAGGGATATTGGTCTGAAGTTTTCTTTCTTTGATGAGTCTCTGTCTGGTTTTGGAATCAGAGTGATACTTGCCTCATAGAATGAGTTTGGAAGGGTTCCCTCCTTTTCTGCTTCATGAAATAGTTTGAGGAGAAATGGTATTAGTTCTTCTTTGAAGGTCTTGTAGAACTCAGCTGAGAATCCATCTGGACCTGGGCTTTTCTTGGTTGGCAGGCTCTTGATGGCATCTTCTATTTCTTTGCTTGAAATTGATCTGTTTAAGTTGTGTATGTCCTCTTGGTTCAGTCTGGGTAGGTCATAAGCCTCTAGAAATTTGTCGGTGTCTTCAGGGTTTTCTATTTTACTGGAGTATAAATTTTCAAAACAGTTTCTAATTGTCTTCTGTATTTCAGTAGTGTCTGTGATATTTCCTTTTTCATCTCAAATTTTAGTAATTTGGGTTTTCTCCCTCCTCCTTTTCATTAGGGTGGCTAAGGGTTTGTCAATTTTGTTTAGTTTTTCAAAGAACCAGCTTTTTGTTTTGTCAATTTTTTGAATTCTTTCTTTTCTTTCAATTTCATTGATTTCAGCCCTAATTTTGATTATTTCCTGTCTTCTACTTCTTTGGGTGTTAATTTGTTCTTCCTTTTCTAAGGCTTTGAGACGAAGAGTCAATTCATTTATTTGTTGACTTTTACTTCTTCTAATGAATGAGTTTAATGCTATGAACTTTCCTCTTAGCACTGCCTTCATGGCATCCCAGAGATTTTGATAAGTTGTATCAGAGTTTTCATTTGCCTCTAAGAATTTTTTTTATCTCTTCCCTGATGTCTTCTGTCACCCATGCATCATTCAATAGCATATTATTTAGTTTCCAGGTGATGGAGTAGTTTCTGTTTTTTAATCTGTCATTGATTTGTAATTTTATTCCATTGTGGTCAGATAGGATGCAGGGTAGAATCTCTATTTTTTTGTACTTGCTAAGACTGGCTTTGTGACATAACATATGGTCTATTTTGGAAAAGGATCCATGTGCTGCTGAGAAAAAAGTACATTCGCTCGTTGATGGATGGAACACTCTGTATATGTCTGTTAAGTCTAAATTATTGATAGTTTCATTGAGGTCTATGATTTCTTTATTAAGTTTTTGTTGAGAAGATCTATCCAATGGTGAGAGAGCTGTGTTAAAGTCTCCAAGTATGGGCTGGGGTTGTGGCGCAGTGGTAGCATGCTTGCCTAGCACGCGTGAGGCACTGGGTTCGATCCTCAGCACCACATAAAAATAAAATAAAGATATTCTGTCCACCTACAACTAAAAAAAAAAAAAGTCTCCAAGTATTATTGTGTTGGGTTCTATTTGATTCTTGTATTTCAGAAGGATTTGTTTGATATACGTAGAAGCCCCATTATTTGGGGCATAGATATTTATGATTGTTATGTCTTGTTGATGTGTGATTCCCTTAAGGAGTATGAAATGACCTTTTTTTTTATCTCTTTTCACCATCTTTGGTTTGAAGTCCACTTTATTTGATATGAGGATAGAAACTCCTACTTGTTTGCAGGGTCCTTGTGAGTGATATGTTTTTTTCCACCCTTTCACTTTCAGTCTGTGGATGTCTTTTCCTGTGAGATGAATCTCTTGAAGACAGCATATTGTTGTGTCTTTTTTAAAAAATCCAGTCTGTCAGTCTGTATCTTTTAATTGGTGCATTTAGGCCATTTACATTCAGAGTTATTATTGACATATGATTTGTAATTCCAGTCATTTTGGTTTGTTTTTGGTGTTTACCTTGAGTTGTTTTCTCTTTTGAATGGTCTTTGCTTTAGTGTAGTTCCTCTCTTTGTAAGTTTTCATTGTTGGTTATTGTCTCCTCCTTGTGGAATGTTTTGCCAAGAATGCTGTGTAGTGCAGGCTTTCTTGCTGCAAATTCTTTTAACTTTTGTTCATCATGGAAGGTTTTTATTTTGTCATCAAATCTGAAGCTCAATTTTGCTGGATATAGGATTCTTGGTTGACATCCATTTTTTTTCAGGGCTTGGGATATGTTATTCCATTATCTCCTGGCTTTTAGGGTCTGGGTTGAAAAATCTGCTGAGATCCGAATTGGTCTCCCGTTATATATAATCTGGTTCCTCTCTCTTGCAGCCTTTAAAAATCTATCCTTTTTCTGTATGTTGGGCATTTTCATTATAATGTGCCTTGGTGTAGATCTGTTGAAATTTTGTGCGTTTGGTGTCCTGTAAGCCTCTTGTATTTGATTTTCCACTTCATTTTTCATATTTGGGAAAGTTTCTTATGTTATTTCATTGACGAGATTGTGCATCCCTTTGGTTTGAAATTCTTTGCCTTCTTCTAGCCCAATAAATCTTAAATTTGGTCTTTTGATGCTGTACCATATTTCTTGTATGTTCTGTTCATGATTTTTTACCATCTTCACTGTATGGTCAAGTTTATTTTCAAGATTGTATATCTTGTCTTCATTATCCGAGGTTCTGTCTTTCAGGTGATCTAATCTACCGGTGATGCTTTCTATTGAGTTTTTTTATTTGGTTTATTGTTTCCTTCATTTCAAGTATTTCTGATTGGTTTTGTTTCACAATTTCTAGCTCTTTCTTAAAGTAATCTTTTGCTACTTGTAATTGCTCTCTTATCTCTTTGTTCGAATGATCGATGGTTGCCTTTATTTCTT